>JBBPKV010000007.1:58954-74194 GCA_038089455.1 Tylopilus cf. leucomycelinus
CTCCGCCCAGCGGGTCGTCGATCACCGGGCAGCGACGCCGTCAACCGTTTCTTCCGGCAGGCACCTCGCCGCGACGATCGAAGAAACGAGTGACGACGCTCCTTGTCGCTGACGGCAGGTATGCGGGTCAACCGGCACCGGTCGGCCGCTATCATGATGCTGGGCTGGCGACATGAGTGTCAGCCTATTTTCCACAGAAAGTAAGGCAGGTCGACTTAGAGTCAATGCCGAGGACCTGGGCATTGGTTTATCCGCCAGAAAATGCTACAGGGGGGGATTACATAACTCGATCCAAGACGGTACTTGCAGTGATTGGCTGGTATCCATGAAACGACATAGTATCAAAAGTCGGATGGAGACCAGCTCGGTCAATAGTGGAGCGATCGCGAAACACGCACGCCAACTTGAAGTGGTCCAAGATCGTCAAAACGATGTTACGCATAGTTGATACAGATAACGATCAGGCCTGAAACATACTACATACAACAGTGACAGATCGACAAGGCAACTTATGGTGCCCTACCATGAACTCGTCAACAGGTCCACATCCTTGCGGAAGCCTACAGGTACAAGTTAAGTCCTTGTTCTCTGAATGTTCGCTTCGTCCAGCGAGCAAGAAAAAAAAAAGTAGGGTAAAGTTCAAGTAAGCAGTAAGTCGGGGTCGACGCATGCAAAGGAAAACATAAGTGATCGCAAGAAGACATAAAAGTTATTGCTCCTGAGGGCGATCTAAATAGATTATTCAATGCCGGGGTTTGTGTATCGTGGAGATTGAAGGAACCGAAATAAAGAGATGCGATGCGCAATGCAAGCACGAGGTATGCTAGGAGATGTGGGACTTGATGTCTCTTCATAGCTTTTCGTGGGAGTACGATGGGTCATGACATAGGCGATGTGAACTTCAGGGCCGGAACGACGAGTGTCCTGAAGTGGTCTAATGGGGTAGGTCGGGGACGGGTTGAAAACGGCCAGCGAAACTGGTGATGCAGAAACCCAATCTTGGCTGACGACGGTGTGGGTCCGATACCTAGGCTTGGACGTCTGCCTGTTGTTCAGTTATGGTATCTTCAGATGTATCTTGTTCCGCGTTTCTTGCATGGCCAACGATGCCGACGTTCCGCAAGAAAATGGCAGCCAGTATAGAAGCTGCGGAGAGTCGCGACGTCAGCAAATCTCCACTGCAGAACGTAGCACATACCGAGGAAGGCGATGGCAGCGCCAGTCCACTGGGCGGATCTGTAACCTTGGAGTTCTGCCGACGCTGACGCGTTCGTTCTCCCAGAGTTCACCACGATACCTTGCTTGGCCGATTGTGCGTCCACGGCACTATTGAATGCGATCGTAGAAATCGTGAGACCGAACGCTGAGCCGATCTACGGAATTGCGAGTACGAGTTGGCAGTTCGTTCGGATGATACCTCTAGTCGGACAACGGCTACTCACCTGGGCCATGGTCTGGAACAACCCTCCTGCCAGACTCTGCTCGTGCGGAAACGCGATCTTCGCAACAAAAATAGTGCCAACCGTAAACACAAAGTCGGCCCCGAATACGACCATGAGCGTGGCCGGGAACCCGAACGCCCAGTATGTAGTTGATGGGTCAATAAGTGCAAACAGTACGCATGCGAAACCCGTGATGAGAGTGCCCGACACTTGAGAGCATGAAACTAGTCGTCAGTCAAACACTAGCAGGGTGAAGTTTATCTTACCAACAAATACCACCAGGGATATTCTCGAAACGACCAACGCAACAGAAATGTTACAGATAACACCCATGAAAAACATAGGAAGGAGGCGGATCATCGTGAGCACTGGTGTAAGTCCAAGATAATTCTGGTAATAGAGCTTAAAAGGACATATCAGCATCTCCGTACTACCACATAGCAAACTTGGACAAACCTGAACCCAAAGTATCCAAGAAACGAAACATGACCAGTTCAGGAACGTAATCACGAGGATCACTGCCATCCGACCCTGGGCTCGTGCCCATATTGACAACTTCATTAGCGGAGGTGGAGTCCAGAACGATTTTGGCTCGTCGGGACCAGTGGCATGCTTCTCCAGATGATATTCCCAAACCACGAAAACATTCACAAGGATCACTCCGATGACCAGGCAAGCGATTATGTCTGGTGTGAATCAGCGTGTGCACAGCTGTCCGAAGTAGAAGCGAAACGTACAAGGTGTCTTCCAGCCTACGATCGGACCTTGACCGAGAACAAAGGTGATCAGCACCAAACCACAAGTAATTAGGATAGCGCCAATCCAATCGATCCTTGCGTCGACTTCCGGCGAAATGTTGTCCCGATCAAATGATACCAGAGCGCCGAGTAGGCACACAGCCGACAGAGCCGCGGAAAAGAAAAACGGTGTACGCCAGTGCTCCCTGAATGACACGTATTAGGCAACGAGGCATTCAGGGATGGGTGATACGCACTTGCTGAGTTCGGTCAGGAGAGCGCCAACTATATTACCAAAAACGCCACCAAGAGGAGCACCCGCGGCAAAGGTTGCGAAAGCGATGGATCGCGCGCGCGAGGGAGGAAATGATTGGGCCAAGGTACCCAGCTGTAATGACGTCAATGTGAGGATCATGCATGGACGGTACACGAAAGGCAGTGCAACGCACAGCAGCAGGTATTGCCGCAGCGGCGCCCATTCCCTGAAAACCCCGAAGGACGTCCAGCGTGATACCATCTGAGAACAGCGGTGTGTAAGCATGAGCAGTGCGAGGGAATGGACCCCACTTACTACTCGAGAATCCCAAACCAAGTGCAAAAACCATTTGCCAGAACATACCAATCAAGAATGCCTTCTTGCGCCCATAAAGGTCCGCAAGACGCCCGAAAAATAGGATAAGACATCCCTAGTATGGCATTAGGATCATGCACGACGATGTGACTCGGAAGTGTGAACTGACAGAACCCAGAGAATATGCGGATATTAGCCACTGGAGCTCGTCTTCTTGAATATGGATCGACTTTCCTATCAAGGGGAGAGAAATCGTGACCGAGGTTAAATTTGAAGTCTACACTTGGATGTCAGTGCGCGCGGCGACGTCAAAGGGGCAAAGACGAACATTAACAACCATGGCAGCCGTGCATGTCGCCACAATACCGATGGAACGTGCAAGGCTAGGTTGTGATAAGGGTGGGACGTGAAGCTTTTCGACTGCTAGCTCCAGGCTTCGAGAATGACCGAGCTCGCGGTCGAGTTTGGCGTCACCGACGCCAAAGCCGTCTTCCATGGCACCTCAACTTTCTTCCGTTAGATGGTGGGCTACCTTGCTGAGCTGCGGTAATTGGGAGGCCAAGTGGATGCCTTGCTGCCATGGCCATGTTTTTATATGCCATTTGGTTCCTTCCGAGCCAATGTGGGCTGTGGTCTCGATCCGAGTGTTTCGTAATGTTGCAAACGCCCAGTTCGTTGCGTCAGTCACATCACACAGGAATAATATACGGATTGCATGCGCGTCGTGCAGGACCGGCCTGAAACAGGCCAGGCTCTCGGAGAGGCACCGGGTCACACAGGATTGCCGAGGTATCTATACTACGAAACAGGCCGACCCAAACAACGCTCTGTCGGCGAGACAAGGAACAAGCGGCGAACCAGCTGACACGCCGTCTTTGTGGCCGCTCGACCGCAGACACGTTGCATCCAGGGTTGTCTTCGGGTATGAAAACCGACCTTCAACTTCCCAAAGCTATCCGTATGTCACCCGCAAAGTTCACCTCGCATCTTGCGCATGGCTGCATAGGACAATATATTAAGATGCGCACCTGGTCCACTGTGCTTGCCGGGCGGAAATCGAGGGCTTTAAGCGGGGCCTCGTTGCTTGAGTGGGGATGTATTGATGCAGTGAACATAGCAATTAGTGTATAGCGATTTAATCCGCAGCCTAACTTTTTAATAGCTTTCGAAGCGTAGTGCACCATCCATCAACATTTAATTCACCCTCTGGCCTACTTGGCGTTCAATGGACCGGAGGTGAGACGTGTTGACTGCGGGTCTACTCTTGAATCTTGGCGAGAATTTCTGAATCCTTGAACAGGAAATACTCCTGATCCGTCCATTCAGTATAAAACATCCGGTTATATGATTGACACCACATACTTCGTCGTCAACTTTGATGGAGTTCCCCCCCCACCCAGGTAGCAGTACACGATCGCCAGCCTTTACCGAAGTTGGCATAACAACACCGTCCTTGTTGGGAGCACCAGGGCCGACCGCAATGACGGTTGCTTCCGGCAATGGCGAGTTCGTAGCAGAGGTAGGAAGGAAGATACCAGACGCGGTTTTCTAATCGTTTGCAGAGGGACATCATCAGATTCAAATAGGAAAGACCGACGACCAAAAACACGCACGGTGTCGGCCTTGAACCGCTGAACCAATACACGGTCCAGGAGAGGAATAACAGACCTGATAGATTTGAAAGTAGCCTGGGCAGCCTGGGTTGTCGAATTGAACATGCCTTCTCGTCAGGTATGCTACTCTTGCTCACCATGAAAGCGTATCGAAGGTGTGAAGTGAAATGAGCAAAGCTAGAGCAAACCCAACGCTCCGCGTCGACGTTTTTTGCTTGCGGACTGTTTGGTTTGAGCAAACAACGATACCAAGTCATGTGACTGCTCTCATAATGTTTCCTACAGCGCTCCATGCTGCCTCTGTAAGTGCTGTCGCCATTTCTATACGACAGATCTTTGAACATCAATTTTGTAGGTTTTACATCGGCTCTCCCACTGCCGAACGCGACTGAGGTTGCGTCGACCTCATGTACGGGTATAAGCAATCCTAGGGCGGCCTCTGTACAGCTTGGGCATGCACAGTAACTCTACAACATTGATTTTGCAGGTTTCGCCGTCGGCTGTCTCGCTTCCGAAGGCAGCCGAGGTGGCGTTGACCTCATGTATCAACTGGTATTGGTAATCCAAGGACAGCCTTTAAATGTACAGTCCAGTACACGAACCCCCCTTCGCTCCATGTGTTTCTACTTATCGCGTGAGCCCAACGGGTGACCCTCATGAACTTGGGGCTCGAGGCATCGGCGGAACCGAGGTGCGCTCCCCATACTCTGAGCTGGCGAAGATAGAAAGGATATTGCTGAAGGAATCGTGTGATCAGGTTGGC
Source organism: Tylopilus cf. leucomycelinus (assembly GCA_038089455.1). Classification (NCBI taxonomy): domain Eukaryota; kingdom Fungi; phylum Basidiomycota; class Agaricomycetes; order Boletales; family Boletaceae; genus Tylopilus; species Tylopilus cf. leucomycelinus. The sequence continues at coordinate 64,081 of JBBPKV010000007.1, forward strand.
GACCGCCAGATGTGGCATGCCGCGAGGAATGAGCGTTGGCGAGGCGTAACCGATGTGCGACGGATCTCGGGTAAGTTTCAAAAGTGGAGCGAAAGACTCGCAGACGCCGTGGGAGACTTTTAGAGTGGATCTGAAGGACAGTCTACTGCTTCCGTTACCCTCTTTTAAAACTTAAAACAATAATGGCGAGACCCCTGCGTATCGAGCCGTCTACAGAGCAAACCAAACTAAGGACATTATCGTCAAGTGAATCTTAGGTCAGCTCACCATATACGGTCGTTTGCTTTAGAAGATTGAAATCCTGTGCTCCGTAATACGCACAAGGGCACTTGCTTGCGATACCTAGGCGCAGCGTTCATTCCCCTGAACGATCGGTGCCTTGTCCCTTGTCCTGACCTGCTCATAGAAGTTCAGTTCCGCGCGTCATGATATACAGTGACTGGGTGGGTAATGAAGGGTGCCTCCTGGTGGAAAAGAGATGGGAAAAGTGGGAATAGCTACTCTCAGTCGGTTCGCGCATACAGCGTGCCCTGCCGGCGCAAAGTAGGCCCGTAAAATGCTTTGTTTCAAGGAAAGACTGTGTGCTCACTTGAGTGTCGTGTGATTTGCTCGTCCTGACACACGACTAATCCATGTCCGAGACGTTTGGACTTCCGTTGCATGTGAATAAGGTGCCAAACGCCAGGAAGCCGCCGTCATTGGTGAGCAATGAATTCAGCAAGCGAACAAGGAGGCCTTTCGATTAGACGGAGTGGGAGGAATGTCTGAGAACGCTGGCATTGATAGACGACTCGCCGCGATAATAGTACTATCATGCGGCGGCGGTTTGCCAATATTCAGGGTCAGGGTCCGACAATGGCCCATTCCGCTCATGCACCGTTCAATCTGCGATACGTAGAAGAGGTGCATACTAGTGGGGAGGGTTCGTTGCATAAATTCTATGCTGGTGATAGATTGAAGAGGCGAGTCATGCTCCTACCTCTGACGACCCGAAGTGTTTGGTCAACCGAATCTGATTTGTGCGCAAGGCCATACCCTACATCGACATTCCGAGCGTTTTCCGGAACGAAGTAGGAGTCCGAGTTGGAATCTCACGCCGTTGTCTAGGTGGACAAAAGCCGAACACGAACACAATACGACGAGCCATATGAAGTGCAGGAAAGTTGACTCCAGCCGGAGTTGGTCGTACGCAGCGAGTCTTCTTTTCGTGGCCGGAAGTCGGTAAGGTACGAGCGAAGAATTCGAAGGGCTTGATTCAATCTATGACGAGACCTGTCCCTAATTTTTGGTGCCGTCAGCGCCTGCAGTTTTCATATGACCAGCCGGTTGGACCTTGACGTCGCAAAACTGCATTTTCCGACGTTATTCGTCTCTAAAAATCCTCATGTCATTGGGAGAAACGGGCAAACCTACATCTTGATATAGCGCGGGTCGTGCCACCATCAGCCCCGACAATGACCACTCATACGAGAGGATTTCAAGAATAGCAGCTTTCTCTCATCAAATTGGAAGGACTTTGTACGAGCGGCGATGACGAGAAAAATTCCGGCGGTTGGCACAGCCTGTGCGGTGCTGATCTTGGGAGGTCAAGAGCACCGCGTAATAAGACAGGTATCGAATGAAGTAGCCCACCGCGATTGCACGCCAGCTGAAGCGGCGATCTGTAATTTGAAGCTCTGCACCTCCAAGTCGAGAGAAAGTAGAATGACGCCAGTACTCCGAGCCTGTGTTCGCTCTACACTTATGGCTACCAGCGTAACTGTGTGACACTCTTCAGCCTTAACTTTGAAGTTGCATTACTTCACTCGAGCCGTTGGATCAAATCGCACAGGGTTCGTCTGTGCATGTGATTTCCAGTTGTTAGCAGTTGGCAAGAAGCTTCAAGTTGGCTGGTTGTGCCACATGCCCAAACAAGGCCATACAGCCGCCTCACTCATCCACTCATCCAACCAGACCGACTCATCCAAGAACTGAGCCGCCTCCCTTCTTACTTTTATCTCCCCATCTTCCCCGCAAGAAAGCCCAAAGTCTGATCGTTCAAGGACCATAAACGCAACTCAAGTTTGACCAACAACAAGGCTTGTCGTCCAAGATCTTGATTTGTCGCTTCTCGTTACCTTGCACACCGCTATGCGAGAATCGAACTTTGCGTTTCCGGCCCAGAATAGGGCCTGTGTTTGCATCTCATCTCAGCTCTATGATAGAAGAGGTCTGTCCTATCCGTTTATCCTGATTTTTTTTTACCGATTTCGATTCTGTCGGTAGCACTCGACACCACTTCTCCGTTACCACTATTTAATTCCCTTCACCATCTCACCTATTTAACGTCGACTTCCCCCCGAATACGCGAAATCATGACTATGGACGGCGGCCTCGAACGTCTCGTGCGAATTCTGCACGACTTTTGTATGTGCCCACCCCCGCCAGAGAACCCGAATATTATATACGGTCTCTCTCCGCCCCACTCTCGTCCCCCGAAACTCGTGCCCACACTCAATCCGCCAACGTTCGACAAGCATGCCGCGTACCGCTTTTCACTCGCCTTTCAATGCGTCGTTAACATCGGCGTAAGGGGGAGTGAACCGATCCGGAGCCGCGTTGTCCAAGCAGGGACGCTCGATGTCGTTGGCTGTATTCTTGAAGCCTGGTTGGCGAACAAGGGGTTTGCAATTGGTCCGAGCTCAAGTGCCACGGGTTTGCCGAGGGAATCGCGTGAGCAACGTCTCGCCAGGCGTCAGGCATTGGCGGAACAAAGGCAAAGAGATAGTGCCGCGGAACTAAGCCGGGCACTGCAAAGACAGATCGCGGCCGGGGAGTTTGTTCGTCAGGAGCATATCAATGCCGATGCGAATAGAGACGCCGATGAGGTGGATTGGCTTTGTTCAGGATAGTATTTTCGTGCTAACGACTACTCTTTAGGACGTCCCAATGGTGGACATTTCCGTCGATGGAACGTCCTTTGACATCTCAGTCGTCGTGGACGCGTCGTCGCAACCAGTGCCTGTCCCAGTCACGTCGCAAGAGCGGCCATCATATGGCCGACATTTATCTTTCTCGTCACACGAAATCGATACCGATACTCCCGCTGAAACTTCGACAAATGCAACACCGTTGTCTGGTACCCCTACCGCTACCGTCGTATTTAGTGGCCGCGAGCGCAGCGGCACGGTTATCGCCCGTCCCGTATGGGGTGAACTACCGAGAATGAATGCTACAGTCAGGTCCCGCCCGCTTCGCACCCGTACACGGATGCCCACGTCTCCTGACGAATCGACGGACAACTCGCGCCCCGAGACAGAAACCGAAGATGACGGCGACGCAGACGTTGATATGGACCAATCCCAAGATGCTGACGATGCCGCCCCCTCTGCTCATGCAGCCCTGCCTCCTCGTGCCCCCCGACCCCCAGCCCGTTCAATGACGCAGCGCCCACGACGCACGGTAGGAATAATAGCCGATGCTCCGGAGCCTGCTCCGATTGAGATGAATACCGACGCACATATCATTATCAACCACGGACAGGGGGGGGGTGTAGACGGTGAGGGTGTCGGCGTCGTCGGCGTGGACGATGGTATGGTGTCGCTGGGGCCCAACGACGACTTTGCGATGGGTGCGCCGCCTGGAGCCCCCGGAGCCTTGGACGAGACCACGCCCCGGAACATGCTTGGCATGGATGCGCCAGGGCTGGATAGGCGCACACGCACGGCCCCTGATGCAACACCGCGAGCCACCGTGATACCGCTTCCACCCTCTGGTCCTGCCGTTGTGCCTGGTGGTACGATACTGGGCGGTGTCACTGGAGCCGCGCGCGATCACATGGCTGCTCAACCAATTGCCACTGCGTTGGGGCGCACGCCCAGCCACGTGCATCACCATCGGGACACTGACTCAGGCCCTTACAAGGATGAGGATGTTTTACTCAGCCTCCAACTCTTAGCTTATCTGAGCAAGTACCCACACGTCAGACAGGCGTTCTATAAGCGACGGGTCTCGTTCCATCCCGCTGCTGCAAATCTCCCTGCTAATCGCGCCACTCAACAACCCGTCGCCGGCCCGAGCACGGCACGGACTGTGCCGCCGCCACCTTCGAAGGAAAGTAACGGCTTCTTCCGTGCGTTCGCGTCTGCTACCGCGAGGGGGAAAGAAAAAGAGAAGGCTCCTGCCGCATCAACTAGCTCCGGGACGACCACGGCCCCGACTACTCCGCAAATGACCAATGTCTTTTCTCTTGTTGAACGGTTCACGTTCCGACCGAGTTCGTCGGAGAACGATCTGCCCAACCCTCCTCCGAAGCTCCCACCCGAGATCCAATATTGGGCAGGTGTCATAATGAGGAACGCATGTCGAAAAGACGACAGCAGAGGTGGTGTTCGGCAGTGTGCCAATAGTGAGTCCCTTCTTGCGCTGAATTGCCCATTTGCCAACTGGAGCTTTCAGTGCTCTGTGGTAAATGGGAATCGTATCCTCGAGAGTTTGCCAAGTGTAGGCGATGTCGAAAGGCAAAGTATTGTGGAAAGGAATGTCAAAGTACAGCGTGGAGCGAGGGACATCGGTTTTGGTGCAGTGTCAAAGACGGGGAGGATGCCGAAGAACTGCCGCACGATCTGTATATGCTAGATGCGGCCGATGGGAATACCGCAGCACGGGCTGAAAGGCGAGCGGAGAGAGAGCGCCATGCGCGAGAAAGGGCAGCCGCAGTCATTCCGACTTCGATGAACCAAGTCGAACTCGTGGCCCCGAACGTGCCTCCTCCGACGCCATTACCAGCACAACCGACAAGGCAACGCGTGACCGCATTGCCTTCGAATGTTCACCAACCGGTAACTTCCCCGGTACCGCAAGCGTTCGTTCAGCTACGTAGCCGAAGGAGGGCGGAGACTGTTTCAGGGGCGACGACTGTCGTTGGGATGACCCCGCAGGGACGGCCAGTATATCGGCATGAAGTTACGTGGCTCGCTGATGGTCGAGGACGAGATTCAGATGAAGGTGCCGGAGGTAGGCCAGCACACCAGCACGGACCACTGGCAAACATGCTCTGGGAAACGGCTGCGCAAAGCGAGAGCGACGTAGTATTAGGGTGACCTCGTGCCGTCGCCGTACTGAGTTTTCTCTTTCATGGATCATTCCATTGACATTCTTTTAAAGCATTCCATGGCTCAGCGTATGGCTGCTGCTCCTCTATTTACACCACCGTCATCCACTGCACCCGTCACACGTTTACGATCCCATCCACATCGACTCAAACCCATCTTTCATTCATTGCACATTGCCATTACTATTTACAAATATACACGGACATTGTCGCCTGTCACTCGTTCAGTCTAACGCTCCCCCCTGGGTACAGTACACGTCGATTGTCTCCACATACACACTTGCTACATGACGACTACCATTACCCTCACGCAATTGCTGAATTGGTGACCGTATGTCTGTATGCGTAATCTCAGGCGCGTGATTCAAGAAATAAATTCCCACGCTTTCGCTCCTGCGTTTCCCTTGTCCTAGTCGTCGCATACGTCTTACAAGTGAACTACCATGTCCATTCGTGCTGTTGGTCTCGCTCCCTCTTTCAGACAAGCCACATTTGCGTTCAAAACCGGTGCGTGGTCCGAAGGATCCGGGGGATCGTTTGTGTGCTGACGTTGTGCGGACCACTGTCGTTACAGCTAGGAACCAGGTGGCACTACGATCTGCGCTCGTAAAACGGTAACCATTTCCTCTCGTCGCGCGTGTTCATGTGCTCGCGCGACATGGACTCACATGTGTCATTCTCCTTCATCTTCAGTGGCGTACAGACACAATCACTTCCGCCGTCCGCGTCCCAAGGGATCCTAAACGAGCAACGCCTGAAGCGGCCTTCGAGCCCCCATTTCACCATCTACCAGCCCCAGTTGACCTGGGTGGGCTCCATCATGCACCGATTCGCGGGTGCATCGCTCAGCGCACGTACGTTTCTCTCCCCCTCTTTTTATTTTCGCTTGTTAGGCTGACGAACGGCGATTCGCTTTTCCTCTTCTTTTTTTTCTACGGCCAGTGCTCTACGGCTTCTCCCTCGCGTATCTCGTCGCACCCGGGACGTTCGACAGCGCCCACGTGATCGAGTATGTGGCGGGGCTGCCCGACTATGTCAAGACGACTGGCAAGGTGCTGCTTGCGGCACCATTTGCGTTTCATGGGTGGAATGGCGTGCGTCACCTCACGTGGGATTTGGGTAAATGTACGTCGGTGGCTTTTCTTTGTCGCTTCCTTCTTTCCTTTTTTTCTTGGTCATGTCAAGGCTGACTCGGATTTTTCCAGTCATGACGGTGAAAGGCGCGTATAGCAGTGGATATGCTGTCCTTGGTGCGACGGTGCTCTCGACCGCGTACCTCGTATGGTGGTAAGGGTGCGTTGTATTTGGGACAGGTCGCAGTGGACGATGGACGCGGATGCTATTGGGAAATAATCTATGGATCGAATGTGTATCTACTCGAACATCCGACTTTTTTTATCTTTTCTGGGAGCCTTCGTACCACTGGCAGAGCATCTACCACGGCCATAGGATCCAGCTTTGCGCGTTTCCTGCTATTAGTAGCCACGGCAGGTTTTCTGTGGTTACATTTGTTTTCTTATCTCCGTCGAGGCTTCCGCGGGAGCGAGCAATATCATCTGCGTCATCATGCATCAGCTACTGGAGGAGCTTTCCTCGACGTCTCATGCATATCCCTCGTACGGACTCGGCCAAGGCGGTGTACGAGAACCAAACCACAAGGGCTAAAGTATCCCAGCTGTCGAATTTGTCCACAAACGGCGGCAGTGTCACGACCAATCTCAAGGATCCATCCGTTGCCGGTCACAGCCTCTGGCACTGATGGGTCTTTCTCTCGTCTCCGTTCGACAACCTCGACCCCATTTCGCTGACGGACCCCGGCGAATGCGCCCGTATACCTTGTCCATAACCCGTCGATTGCGACACTTGTTCAAACCGCGTCACCGCACACAACAATGCGCTGGCAGCCCACTCACCCACCCACCCACGCACACAAGCCATATTCCAGAGGAGATCCACAGAACGATGCGCATGCAAATCGAACAGAAACCGGCTGGGATTGCGTCGAGAACGGCCAAGTCGCACAAGACGTGAACGTTTCGAAGGCGACGTTTAGGTTCACGGCAGCTGATACTCCGTGTCGTTGGAGTGACGCGCGCAACCGTGCAGTGGTCACAGGTCCTCGCGCCAAACGAGGGATGCTGTGGATCATGATGTCATAGTACATATTCGGAGATGGCCGGCGTGTGCTTTGTCCACCGGGAACATGATGTGTGGTTCCGGACACTCGCCTACCATTGTCACCGATGGGCCCGTGGTGTCGTGTTGCTTTTTCGTAGCGTCGAAAAAGTGAAAAGTGGGAGCCATTGATTGCTTGAACCGTCGAGGTCAGGCGTAAACAATACACAAAAAGTACTAGGCCATCGTGAGTGACCACCTACTTCACCATTGGAAAATGAATTGCATAGACCAATTGATAGAGATCAAGACCCGCGCGACAACCCCGCTTGCTTTGTCGGTATATGTATGTTAGCTGACACTGTTCTCATCACATGGTGATGAGCCTTCAATGCGTCGAAAGTGGCATACCACGGTTCGGAATGTGATGACCGCATTGGCGTGACAGCCTCACGAGGTGTGGCTATTTGGCTGTGAAAGCAAATCGGCGCCCACAATCCCACCCATTTACAGCAACTTCCGTCCAAGTCGAACAAAAGAGAGGTGGATGGTCCTGCAGTATAAAAGGCCCTCCTCGGACTGGCGAACGACGTCAGTTCTGTCCCATCTGATCCAGTATTCACAATCCCGACCTACCTGACAGTACCATCAAGCTCAAGAACGATGGCTGAAAGTGGTACGTCGCTCACTGTGCGTCGTCGATGCCAATTGTCTCACGGCACCCACGCGCGCCCACAGCCCTCCCCGCATTCCAGCCGACGCTCGACCCCGTGCAGGTCCCAGCCGGCTGCTACCCCATCGAAGTTGTCCAGTTCTGGCGCGGAGAATTCAGGCGCGGCCTTCCCTTACCCTTGCACTGGACTATCGTCGTCCGCACGTCCGCCCAGCGCGGCAACACCCACGAGATCGTCGGGGACAAGGACACCTACGCGACCCAAGACCGCTTTGACGTGCTCCTCCGCAACATCGACAATAGGAACGACTGGCGGGGCAGCCACGTCGTCGGATACATCTCGCCGGGCCGGTTGGACGATCTGCTGAACCAGGTTGCGCTCGTGCCAATCGTGCGTCACCAGTGGGGATGGAACTGCCAGAATTGGGTGTATGAAGCGTTGGAGGGGCTCAGGAGACCCGGGGAGATGTATGTGGACGAGAAGCTGACCCTTGGGAAACTACAGGCGCAGATGATGTACCTCTTGGAGGCCTGGGAGGTGGGAGATATCTGAACGGGGTTATCAGTGCCGGGAGAAGAGTTGTTAAAGAGTTGACGCAGAAATTCATGGGATGGACTTGTACATAGGATCAAAATGATGTTTGCGACCGCGCCCTAATCGTCGAAAGTATGATGCGCGCGTTGAATACCAATGTTGCTAGCATTCAAGCCTTTTCCTTACTGTAGATTCTACGCGAAACAAGGAGTTCGGCGGTGTCCATAGTCGCCTCGATGTCGGTGGATAGATACAATGTGGGTGCCTCACATTCGCCGGTTCGGAATCAGAACGTATGAGGGCGTGATCGAAATTTCGTGTAGCAACGGCAACGTTCCCTCGACCGTCTCTTCCTCAACCTTTGCCCACCGCGCAGTACACACTACTACGCACAACTTTTGTTTCTCCATGCTAGACGGTTTCTACTAATGATGGCTAACGATCAAATCACGATGAAGGAACGCGTGCGGCTACGGGACCAGCGACCACAGCAAACTAGCGTAACAGCGGTCTTACGCTCAAACATTAGTACGTGGGAGCATCAGCTGAAATGTCATCGGTACCCCGCTAGATCACACGATAATTGGCAGCCGGTCAAATACGACGACGATCTTGCGGGAACAACCACTCGGGATGGAGTGTGGCTCAAACTCCAGGAGAACCGCGGTCAAGCGACACCAGTCTAGATCAGCGGAACAAAGGAGTTGTGCTTCTGTAGTCTTGTAAAAGCGGCGTGCTCCACAATATCAGTCCCCGCCCACACCAGACAAAGAGAATAGAGGACTTTGCGGTATAAAATCCGGCTCCCTCAGACGGTAAACGATGTCCTTTGATGTCATCTTTCGCCTCTTCCAACGAGACCTACTCTCGCACATCCTCACGGGCAATATCCAAAAGCAGTAAGTCCCGCCTGCAGGTCTTTGACTGCTCGTCTCATCCCCCCCGGTACCCACATTTCCTACCGTCGAGTATCCTTTTCCGACACCACTCAAGCCCGTCTAGGTCCCTCCAGGCTGCTGCCCCATCGAAGTCGTCCAGTACTGGCGCGGCGAATACACTTACGACCGTCCACTACCTCTGCACTGGGCCATCCTGATCCGTACCTCTTCCCAACGCGGCAACACCCACGAGATCGTCGGCGACGTGAACACATACACGACCCAAGACCGCTTCAACATCCTCCCCGATGAGCGCGGGGACTGGCTCGGTGGCCATATCGTCGGATTCGTCTCGCCGACTCGATTGCATGATTTGATGGACCATATCCGTGCGCGTGGTGCGCGACCGGTGGACGTGGAACTGCCAGAACTGGGTGTACGACGCGTTGAATGGACTTAATCTTCCCGGGCCGTATACCGACGTGAACATGACTTTTGGGGCGCTACAAGCCTAAATGTAGTGCCTCTTGGAGGCCTGAGAGATGGGAGATTTTGACGCAGATGATTGGGATGACGAGCAAACAGGATATGGTTGCGCACGCTAACGACGAAGTGTGTTATAACCCTGTAAGTTTGCAATCGTACAATAAACTAGCGCAAACAGCTCTTGAAAGCCGGCGCCTGTAGAGTGTCCTTTTGTTATCGCAAGTCGTATACTGCATTCGTAACTGCGAGTCCCTGTATAGCCTAAATACGAGATGCCTTTCGTATGTGGGAATTGCCCAGGCCCCACTGTTTGCTGCAATGAAGTCAGGTTTCTC
>JBBPKV010000008.1:0-11773 GCA_038089455.1 Tylopilus cf. leucomycelinus
TCGCTTCAGGTTTCTTCGTGCTGCAAAAGAGGCGTTTCAGCGCTTCCTTCCGGATGTTCTCGGGTGCGTTAGCGCGGACATCCCACATGCGGAATGCCACGGTCCCCTTGGTCTCAACAACGACCTCATCGATGTCCCATTGGTCGAGCGTATCTTCGTTTATGCGGACGTTTTCTAAAATTCGGTTTACGAAACCAGCGGAGTACGATGCCCGGCCAGAGTGCCGAATTTGTCCGTTGAAATCAGAGGGGAGCCACACGGTAATCTTGGACTTTTTTGCTCGGACCTCCAGGTAGAATTTACATCGAGGAACGGGTCGACACTAGGCATCCGCCATGAGACCTCCGGAGGTAACAAGAACCAAGGAGGACTCACGACTTTCAATTTCACAGGTGCGGCGGTAGCAGCAACGAACATGTTCAAGCGCTGGTCCACGGGCTGTTTTCTTGCGCGGTAATGCGGTATAACAAGGGACATGTCTATGGTTTCATGCGTCTCCAGGATGAAATCCCAGTTGCTGGATGGATAGTAGTGAACCTTGCGAGTGGCACCAGGTCCGACACGCTGCGAGATCGTCGTCAGTCGAGAACCACACACTTGGGTAGAGACGCCTACCAGCACGTCAAGTGCTTCGTTGGAGGACGTACTCTGTCGATCACTTGAGAACCAGAATATTCAACACGTGCACCGAGAAACTGACCTCCACGGTCGAGCAAATGCTTGCCATGGCTCACTCTAAGAAGCGAAAAGGAGTAAGGAGACTAGAGAATGCGAGGAGTACTAGGAGGAGGAGCTGAAGCACGGGACGGACGGGGTTATATGTCATTTTTGCAAGCGATCATCAGTCCTTCTGCTTTGTGCCCCAAAAGGCAAGCGTTGTTGCCGTCCATGTGGTTCCAGAAACAAAAAGGAGTTGAACCGGCGAATGATAAGCGGCTTCGTTTGTTCCCTTGCGGAGCTAGCGAACACGCCGAAAGCCTGCTGCCGCCCGATGTTGTGCCTGCGAGCTCAGACAAGAACTCAGTTGCGTACTGGCGACGACTACCGACCAAACGCTATTCAAAGGATCGAACAATAGTGCTCGTTACACAGTACAACAAAGCCACGCAGGTTACCGCGGGCGAGCCAGCGCCGCGCCAAAAGAGGCTGCAACAATTATGTATTCCCAAAGATCCGACGCACCTGGCGACCCACGCGAAAACGCATGTGCTCGCCACCATCAATATTCCTCGTCAGCCGCATCAAGCGTATTTCTATTCTGCCTTGCGCGTGGATGTGTACTTCGTCGTCGTCGTTCTCCAGTGCACAGGAATCCAGCCTTGTGAACCCGCAACGCATGCGGTCGCGAAACACCCCGCAGAAACGGGCTTGTCCCCTTGAACTACGGCTGTCGTAGCCCCTGATGTTGACGGCACCTCGGAACGGCGAGGGGAACGCCACTTTCACGTGGTCCTCACGTGCGAAAATGTAGAGGCGGAAGAAATGAGTCTCGGCGCCAGGCAGTCGATACTGTAAATGAAGTGGAAAAAAATATGCCTCGCATCAATCCGTTGATCCGTTCCAGATGGAGATGCGGAACGGGTGTCACTAGTCACTCACCACAGTGGTACTAACGGGACCCGACAAACTTGATAAATAGATCACTGATCTTGCAAATGGTGGCACATCACACGGCAATGGTGCAAGGAGCACCAGTTTTGCCTTGATGCGCTGCCGCAACGAGGCTGTCTGGAAAATAAATTGATCACCAAACACAGCATCTTGCCTTCGAGGTAGGAATTGCTCGGTGATGACGGTCTCGTTTCTGTCGTCCTGAAACCCGCGGTGAGTAGCTGACCCACGTGTCTTAAATACGCCAGTCAACGGACCTCAGATGCGGTATCTGGCCCGACCGAAAACGAGCTCAAGTTACTAAGGAGCTTTGGTAATCGAAGTCAGCAAATTTGATACACCTTTAACCTGGCGGTGCTCACTGAAAGTGTTTGTGAGATCCTGCTCATATTTCTGCCGATTGATGCCAGCTACTGATCTGAGTCCTTCTGACCCAATGCCAGGCTATATACTCTCGCCACTCTCAATGCATTCCAAGGACAAAGCAATTGTCTACTCTCACAATGAAGTGTGATTCGGTCAGCAGACGGCACATTCGATTTGCTGGAAAGCGAAGTCAGACAATGCAAACCGAGACGTGCCTTACATTTGTCAACGAGAATGGCATGTTATGGACTGTCTCGACTCCCGGAGTTGAGGGTAGAAACTGTCGGGGTTCCGAGCAGAAAATATTCACCGAAGTAGTCTGGCCTCACTGGATGTCATCAATCTAAAGATAAGTCTCGCTAAAAATATCGCGCCATGGCCTTGGCCGGACGGAAAACTCCTGATGCAAACAGGGACGTCATAATATACATGTCCGGGGGATTGACAAATAGCCTAAAGACATTCTTCATGTAGTGTCTTCAGCCACTCTTTCCCGAAGGACGTCGCCTAACACTGGCTGATTTGATGTCCTCTGGCGCACCTCCTCAGTGAGCTTACTAAATGCGTCTTTGTGTGTGACCTTGATGACCTGCTCATCAGTTGAACCCAAACGACAGGGAAACCGAACTCACCTCATAGCCAAGGGAGTCACCTACTGTGTACTTGGATCCCTTCTGACCCTCTTCCCACATTTTCAACTCGAGACGTAACTCCAATGGAGCCTTACGACACATAACCTTGTCGAGATTTGCATTATACATCATAACCCATCTAACTAGAGGGTCAAGTCCGGCAACGGTGCTCAGACATTAGGGAATACCTTCTGTGTCTAGCGATGCGTGCGTTCCGATCCCCACTCACGGGTAGCCCTTGTGAAGACAAAAGTTCTTTTAGGGCCCTGTCCTTCAGGACGTCATATGAGACCTTTGGTAATCGTGCCATCGTGTCATCTGAATCACTTCATGTCAGAGCCAAAATTGAGTCTAGATTTTGAAAGCAAGGACTAGTAGTTACCTGTTATCCTTGTTCTTTCCCTTCTTTGACTTTCCAAATACCCTCGACCACTCGGTGCTCGTGTTTGAGTTCAACAGATTGTTGACTCTAGCGGGCGTTTTCTCGCCGCAATCCGGTCCGTCCATATGGGAGTTAATCGCTTGGAATTCAACCCATCTACCACATACAGGGCAGTTCACCATCGAATCGGCTGTAAGACGACCCAACGGTGATCAACCAGAAAGTTGAGAAGCACAGGCACACTCACGTTGGAGCTCCTCCTCCGTTGGATCCGAAGATGGCTCCATATTCGTCCGCTGCCGCAAGAATTTCCTCGCGCTTTTCGCCCGAAGTGGCGACGAGCCCACCATCGAGCTCGATTCGTCCGCGTTCGAAGGCCCTGCTACACACGCGGCGTCCGAACCCGAACTCTCGGAGACTTCGGCGTGCCTGCGTTTCCGCCCATTTTGGACGGGCGTCCGATATCGACGCGGAGTCTTGTCATTGTTCAAGTCCTGCCTGGAATTCATCAGTGACCGATCCTCGCGCGAAAGACGAAGGACAGTCGATCTAGGAGTTCATCGATAAGCGAGCCACAGCACAAGAGACGGAAGATTGCGTACCGCGCTGCTTTCCAAGCCGAGACGACCTCTTCGAGGGCTGGGTTGACCCTGAAGTGTGCTTCCGTCACAGATTTCCGACAGCGAGGACATTCTGGTTCTCTCAGGATGTGTTCCCGTGTGCACTAGCGAAACGCGTCTCAGCCTCGTCGTTCTAGAAATGCTTTTTGTCGTCGCGCACCAATGAACAGAAGCAGTGGCCACATGTGAGTGTTATGGGTGCATCGAAAAATTCACCACATATTGTGCATCGAAAGCTGGCGTCTAGTTGGCGCAAGTCAATTGCAGAAAAGTCACTTGGGTCTGGTATATCCTGCGCGAGGAGTACTTTTACATTGTTGGTGGGCATGTCGACCAGGGAAATAGGCTGAGCGGGGGACGAGTGACTCGTGACTGGACGCGCTCATGGTTGGTCACACAACCCCAGGATGAAACGATAATGCAATGCCATAGTACAACCAAAAAGTCTTCATACATTTCCTTCAAAATCATATTGTTCTCGCAGCTCTTCTGTCGCGACAACACCACGAAGTAGGGGATCTAACGATGCCAACTCATCCCTGATGCCGTTTCGCGCGACCTTGTCAAGTTCTTTCAGCAGAGCCGACGTTATTTTCTGTAGGATATCACCACCACAGTTATCAAGATAGCCAAAGTAGAACTCACTTTGAACTTTGCATCCACCTTCAGCAAGGTGTCGCCCAACCCCGCTGTCCAGCTCGGGGGCGGGCTCCCGATGCCGGTCGCGTAATTCTGTCCTGGAGTCTGTGCATTTGCAATGCCCCACAAACTGCCGTCACTCTCTTCCAAGGGTTTTGGAGTCGCATCCTGATTCGAGAACAAGTACGATACCCCTGGGTGTGGGGCTAACAAACCCAGTGGGCCCATCATGTGCTGACCGGAATTCGAGAACGCAGAGGGACCGAGAATACGAGAAATCTTATTATACACTTCAGAGAGCACGTCAAGAAGGGACAGTAATGTTTGATGGTAATCCAAGGGAAAGGGCTGTCCGGGGTCAATCCGATGGAAATCTCATACCATTAGGATCTGACGCACTATATGAGGTGAAACAAGGTAAGAGGCTTCTGAGCCGTCCAGGTATGGTGCGGTATACTCGGCAAAGCCGCCCGCAGCCTGTCGTTTTGCCACTTTGGGCCGGAATAACCGCTACAGTGCGATATCAAAAGGATGTTGTGAATATACAGCGGATACTGTACATATTTTGGTTTGTCAGGCTCTTCTTTTGCCTGGTCATACTCGTTCATCGTGTTGAGTAGACCGCGAAGGTAGTCCTGTGCCTGGGGGATATCCAGCAGACTGGACAGGGACATTGCAAGTATGGCAAAGCGATTCGTCCTACGATCGTTGCGACTGGTACTCAGAATTTCTGTGGACAAGCACATTCGCTTTACATACCGCTTCTTCATAGCGACATTACTGAACACCCTGTCGAGTTCGTTGCGGGGCATCAGGATGGTGTAGAACCAATGACATCGGCTGAGCAATGGGTTCAGTACAAAACCCTCACTCGAAGATACCGACATACCCTTCGTGCACGTTACGCATGTAGGTCAGGGTAACGATTCGTTTCTGCACGAGATCTCGGAGATATTCGACCGATGTCCCTTGAGCAATGACTGGTGTGCCGTTGGCAACCAGTGTGGCTGTCGACGACAGCGAGTCGGAGTGCACAGACTGCCCATCCCACTCCCTTCCTGGAGCGACGGTCGCAGTGGGGGTCTGGATCGCGGCAGCATAGGCTGCGCCGGTAGCGGGGGAGATGCTACCAGCTGAAGCTGGTCCGCTGACCGGAGGCTTGAAGGAAGACAGCAAGTTTTGTGCGGAACTCTTTCTGCGCATCGTTGGACGCGCCATGTCAGACATTGGTGGGGTCGAGATGGAGATGGCTGTAGGGAAACCTGGGATTGAGGGCGGACCAAATCGGGTCGTGTAGAAACACAAGCTCGCGCTTTTCTATCGATCCAACACAAGCTCGCTCCAACTTTCCCTTGATCACTCGTTCTGATGGACCCGTCCAAAGTCGCGGGGGAATTCACGCAGTTTTACTATAGTACGTTCGACTCCGATCGGTCGCAGTTGGCCCCCTTATACGTGCGTCCGGCGAGCGAAAAGAACGTGATTCGGTTGATCTGACGACCCTGCAGCGCCCAGGTTCAATGCTCACATTCGAGCGGGACCAAATACTGGGGGTATCCGCCATCGTCAAGAAACTCACCGTAACTATCTGCTTCTTGCGTCTTCCAGTCGTGCTGATCACTTCGCAGTCATTGCCTTTCACCAAGGTTCAACACAAAGTGTCGACCATCGACGCCCAGCCCTCTATATCTCCCGGAGCCCTGATCGTCAGCGTGACCGGTTATTTATTGGTATGCTGGTCAATCCACGCGTCCACTCTAGCTTACGCGAAACAGGTCGACGACGAACTCAATCCTCTCAGCTTCAGTCAAGTATTCCAGCTGGTCAGCGAGGGAAACACTTTTTATGTGTACGTATCTTCGTGATCAGCAGCACGAACCAAGATGACCCCGCGCTTTACCAGCCACAATGACATTTTTCGTCTCAATGTCGGTTAATATGATGTGCACAGAATGGAGAATTGCCAAGATATGATGAAGAGAGTATTGCACGTGTGTTTACTTCCCTCCGATGATCATACATTTGCGAGTTTAGTGATCAAATTAAACTCTTTCATGGCCCGAGTCTAACGTGCCTATTCCTACTCTGCACGGGCAGTGACCATGTAGCGATCAGAGTACTTGGTCATCGACACCGGCTCTTCAAGAGGTGAAGTGCGAACGTTAATATGGCACGTTGCGTTGATGTCAAATCAGGCGCGTCGCACCTCACATGCATGATTCTTTACAGTAGCCCGAGTGTCGACCGGAAAAGGCGGACATTTACTCGGGATGGGCTGACCTTCCTGAATGCTGCCTCGAAAGGAGCTTCTGCAACGGGAGTAGCGACCAGTATGCTGACCTTAACAATCTCGATTGATCTGTATTCATGCCAATACATGTTTTGGAAACGAGAAATCCGTCGGATTCAATGCCTTTTGACTTATGAATGGTAGTAATTGCCCGTGCATGAACCATGAGCTGGGTTAAACGAGGATGAAAGCGATATCCTTGTCTATCCGAAAGCTAGGTCACAAGACTAAGCATCTGCCGGTGAGAGCATATACTAATAGTTCAGAATCACCACAATAGTTCGACTCAGTGTCGCTCATGAATCTGTTGACATAGACCCGCTGGTCCCCGACCTCAAAACAACGGGCGTTTACCTATCCCTGTTGATCCAGTCTGTTCCTCCGAAATCAAAGTTCAACGCCGGTGATATCCCAGATCTGACGACCAAGGCCATGATTGTGACGGGAGCTAATGGTTGTTGAAACGTTGAAAACTCGAGACCACACTACATCAATGTAGAGCGCGCCGTAAAGGTAATGGGATCATCGAGACACCAACGCAATTGAGGCCGATGAACATTTGAACACGGGCATAACGCTCGCAATTTCTTTACTCTTGGTCACATAGATACCTTCTCTTCCTCGGTATGGTGTGAATCTTCAGGGGGGAAGAAACACAGTATACGGGCGAGAGCACCTAGGCGACTCGGCAGTCAGCGGCTGATACGAAAGGATATTCGAGGGGAGCGTATAACTCCTTGTATTGTGAGGTACCGTAGGATGTGCATCCAAAGCATATCGCGCCGGACCTGTTGAACATTGTACATGTGCCTTTGGATATGGAACCTGATGTCTCTGGACACCAGACACGGCTTTTAACAGCGGGCGTCAACGAATCGTGCCCTCAAACAGAGGCCACGCACTGGCAGGCAAACTGATAATCCAGGCTCGTGGGTTTATTGAAGGAGAGATCACTACAGGCTGTCCTATTTCACTGGTCCGGCCTGTCGTACGGACAGGTACGGAGTTTGTGGCTATTTCAGGAGCAGGACTGTGCTGTAGCATGTTCGCAGCCTGTCACTAGATCTCGAGTTCATCAAGTTTCCGGATAGATCCATCTGCTGATTAGACAAGGTTTCAACGTCATCTCTGTGTTATTGAATGACGGAACGACTACACATATTTGAGATTATGACAAGATGACAATTCAAGGACAACGCACAACAATAAGAAGGCAATGGCAACATTATGTAGTAGGTCCCGGTCAGCTTCGAATATGCTACCATCACCCAGACAAAGCATTACTAGCTGTCCAGCGCTCGACAAGACGAAGTCATGAAGTACCTTGCGGCCATCAGTTCGATATCCTGCACCTTCCGTGTGAGTTAAGTTCCTGCCAGCGCAGTGAAGTTCGGGGAGAGCTCGACATTTGGACAGGTGTCGACGAGATATCGCCCACTGATCCGGGGTAATATTTGAGACTGTAAACTGGCCAAATTGAAAGATTGGGTTTCCTGTAAGCGAATTTGACGTCAAATCCCGACGAAAACTGCCCGTCCCCTCAGAACGTACATTGAGCATCAATTCCTGAAGAGGGTCGTCAAGTGCCTATAGACGACCGAGCGATTGTTCTGCAAGAGAGGTGGCTGATACTGCGCTTGTCATTGACCAAGTCGTCAAGACTCAAGAATGACCTCCGTGACTTCGGCGACGAGAAGGGCTCGATTTAGAGCAACAAGTAGCAGTGAATCGAGGCGGGTCAACGGTTCTTTCGCGAGAGTGTACATGGCTGCGGACGACAGGCCAGTGCATCGTCCCTACGGAACGGAGACTCGGCGTAAGAGTGCCACGGCTCCTCGCAAACCAAACTGGTAGTCGTTTTGGCTTGGCCGTGGTTTAAGCTCGTGACCAGGGATGGCTGTGCTACGCAGCTCCAAATCGCGCAGCGCGCAGGCTTGTACCTCCTTGTCTTTCTACTTTCATAGCGTCGCATACGCAGCCAGCTATGTCAACGAGTTTTGGACAAGAAATCGTATCTGTCGTCAACAAGCTTCAAGATGTGTTCAGCACAGTGGGATCATCAGGATCCCAAATAGACCTTCCGCAGATCTGCGTGCTCGGTAGCCAAAGCAGCGGCAAGAGTAGTGTGCTCGAGGTATGTGATGTCGACTGGTGCACTTCGGGCAAATAACTCCCTTTCAAGAATATCGTCGGACGAGATTTTCTGCCTCGTGGTACTGGTATCGTGACACGCCGACCACTCGTGCTGCAGCTCATCCACCGCCCCGCGGCCCCAACACAACCGAACGGTCTCTCATGTGCGTTACAGATGAAACTTGAAACTCATCCTGATTTTAAAGAGTCTCCGAAGCACAACTCACCGGCTCCGACCAGCATGCGAACGAGGCGGAGTGGGGAGAATTCCTGCATCTGCCTGGCGAGAAATTCTATGATTTCGGCAAAATTCGTGCAGAGATCATCCGTGACACAGAGGCAAAGACGGGCCGCAATGCTGGCATCTCTCCACAGCCTATCAACCTGCGCATTTTCTCGCCCAACGTACTCACGCTTACCCTCGTCGATTTGCCCGGCCTGACAAAGGTGCCTGTCGGAGACCAGCCGAAAGACATCGAAAAGCAAATCAGGGATATGCTTTTGAAGTACATATCGCGACCCGCTTGTATCATTCTCGCAGTCACAGCCGCAAATACCGACTTGGCAAACTCGGATGGTCTCAAGTTGGCTCGTGAGGTTGATCCAGAGGGAACTCGGACAATTGGTGTCCTCACAAAGGTCGACTTAATGTATGCTGCTTCGCCTACTTTCATACGCCAAATGCCTCAATCATGTCCAGGGACCAAGGGACGGATGTCGTGGACATTCTTGCGGGCCGCGTTATCCCCCTGAGGCTCGGTTACGTGCCAGTTGTTAACCGCGGACAACGAGATATTGACTCTTCTAAGTCTATTCTCGCAGCTCTAGAGGCAGAGCGCAATTTCTTCGAGACGCATCCTTCATATAAGGGTAAATCTCAATATTGTGGGACACCTTTCCTTGCCCGCAAGCTCAACATGGTCCGTCTGTGATTGCTGCTCCCTCCATACCACAGACTGATAAATCCTCAGATCCTCATGCAACATATTCGCAACACTCTGCCTGACATCAAAGCACGCATAACGCAGCAGCTTCAAAAGTACACCGCCGAGCTTGCGAGCCTAGGTGGACCATTGGGTGATTCAGGAGGCAACGTCGTTCTTGCTGTCATCACTGAATTCACGAACGAATTCCGCACTGTGATTGATGGTAACACAAATGACCTGTCTTTGAATGAACTCAGTGGTGGCGCGCGTATCAGCTTCGTATTCCACGAGTTATTCAACAATGGTGTGAAGAGCATCGATCCTTTCGATCAAGTAAAGGATGGTGATATCAGAACGATTCTGTACAACTCCTCCGTAAGTTGTCACCAGAGGCATTTGGCTGTCTGGCATTTAACAAGGGTATAGGGCTCTACACCATCATTATTTGTTGGTACCCAAGCCTTTGAAGTCATCGTCAAGCAGCAAATTAAACGGCTCGAAGAACCTGGCTTGAAATGTTGTCAACTGGTATATGACGAGCTTATCCGGATCCTTGGACAGCTACTCCAAAAGATTGTATGTTCTTACTCTCGAACGTGAGACAGGCTGACCAGATAGTTGTAAATAGCAAGCATTCCGGCGCTTCCCTGCTCTCAGAGAGCGTTTCAACGCTGTTGTTGTGAACTTTTTCAAGAACGCCATGAACCCAACGACCAAGCTTGTGGTTGACTTGGTCGCGTGCGTGTGATTCCGCTGTATTCAGAGTTTAATTGTAGTTAACTGCAACTTATACCATAGTATGCAAGCATGCTACGTCAACACAACTCATCCCGACTTCCTCGGCGGCCACAAGGCAAATTATTTCTGCGCAACTTTAAGTCGCCCATCACTGAGTCCCTCACTTTGGCAGGCTATGTCCATAGTCCAGGAACGTCTCAACGCCAGTAAGCCTCCGCCTGCACCCGACGCAAAGGGCGCCAAGCACAATGGCAACCGTGACCTCGACACCGAGCCTAAGAAGGATGAGCCAAGTTTCTTTGGTTCATTTTTCTCGACGGCGAAGAAGGGACAATCAAAGAAAACGGGCCCGGTCATGGAGGCGGTAAGCACTTTTCAGGATGACTGGTTGCTTGACTCGGTTCACGTCCGTTAATCCCGTAGCCACCCGCAATTATCAGACCACAGTCGGCGCTAAGTGAGCGAGAGACCATGGAGACAGAGGTTATCAGTAGGTTGCTTAGTTCGTTCCCTCTCATACCATACTGACACGATATACCATAGAGCTCCTCATCCACTCCTACTTCAACATAGTTAAGCGGGAGATGATCGATATGGTCCCGAAAGCAATCGTCCTCACGCTCGTGAGCCACTCCAAAGAGAACCTCCAACGCGAGTTGTTACAGGAACTCTACAAGCCTGACGTTCTAGACGATCTGATGAAGGAGAGCGAGTTCGTGATCAACAGGAGGAAAGAGGTCGTGGGCATGGTGACTGCACTAAACAAGGCAGAGGAGTAAGTCTTAGACCATCCCACTTTGGATTAGAAAGTTGAGCATCTGCACTTTATAGGATCGTTGCTGGTGTCTAGATGTGTTCGTTTCCATGTCTTGAGTTAATGTAATACCCTCCTACATATGGCATGTCTCCCGTTTAGTGTGTGTTAGATTCATTTTATTCACCTTTGCATCGTAACCAATAGCCCCTGCGAGACATGATTGCGCCCTTCGACTCTGTTGCAAGGCGATCGCATTGACACGTCTCTTGCTGATCGCTACCGACACTAATGTAGCACATTTGTAGCACATTGTAATGGCAGTACCTTCGGACGTGTCGCACATGGGCAGCTGGTTGGCTTGATTTAGCACATGGCTTCAACATGTCGTCAGGGCTGTCGGCGAATAAAACCCGAGTACTTAAGCGAACGCAAGCCAACGCCCCTCTTGCTCCAATACCTCCACTTGTCCCCGTCACCGGTCACCGCCGTAGTCCACGACTGTATCCACCATGGCTGAAGGCTCCTGGACGGATGACATTTTGCTCAAGGTCCGCCTCACTGCCTCTCCCTTCCGGATTCCAATTGTGTATGTTGTCTAGGTCTCCAACATCGCGGTGTATTTCGTCTTCCTCGGCTCCAACATCTACACCATCACAGCTCCACATGACATCTACTCCGG
>JBBPKV010000008.1:11869-25197 GCA_038089455.1 Tylopilus cf. leucomycelinus
CTACTCCGGCAAAGAAACATATATTACGCCTGCTCCTTGGGCTTTCTTGATCTGGTATGTTTGTTCGATCTAGCCTTTCTTTGTTGCCACCTTTTCATTCGTCGGACAGGACCCTCATTCACCTGCTTCTGCTTGGAACCATTGTTTACCAATTCACCGCAGCTGGGAAGAGGGTCATCATCGACGGCATTTCATGGCGGTTCGCCTTGCTCGGCATCCTGAATGCGATTTACGTCAACCTGTGGGCGACGCATCACTACATCTGGGCCTTTGTCTTCGCACTTTTTGTCAGTAGCGCTGTTACGGTGAGTTTCCTGCCTGCTCATGTACTTTCCGTCTTCCTTTCTTCATTTGGTAAGAGGCGCTGGCGTTTCTGATGGCGTCCACCCTTCTATTACACCATACTCTACGGACATGATCAGAAGTAACTAACCTACTTGCAATCGTGGTCAGCATATATACTACATCGTCAAGAAGCAGTATGCACCGTCGAACACGGGTGATGAAATATTTGTGCACCTTCCTTTCTCGCTCTGGCATGGATGGACCACCGTTTTGGTAGTTCTCACTGCCTTCGAGGCATTTGGTGTTTCTGCCTTCGCCCAACCTGCCGGTGTCTGGACCAAGGTTTTCGTGTTTCTCGCTCTGTGAGTCGCTTGCCGCTTGCGCATGCCAACCGCAGCTCATTCCTGTGCACACCTTATTATACAGCTTCTTCCTTGAGGGCACTGCCGCAGCTTACGCCTTCACTTCCGTTGAGGGTGACTTGCCCGCGTCTATCGCCATCACATGGTCTCTATTTGGCATCTTCGTACACCAAACAGATCCCTTCGTGCACTGGGCTTCCCTCGCCTTCGCCATCTTGAGTGCGTTCTGGGTAGTCAAGGGCGTGTGGGGGCTGTACGGGAGGCTTACGCGCGGCGTGGTGCTTCTTGATGAAGAGCGTGCTCCGTTGATTATTGGGCGGTGAGCCTGAAGACAAAGCATTTACTTTGCTTTTCTTTCTTTTTTGTTCTCCTACACCATTCTTAAACGTCATGCATCATGCTCGATTGTCAAGAACAATGCGATCCGATGTGTTTGCTTTTTCACCTTTTCTTGTCTAGTATGGCAATTTTATGTTCATTGTATCTGATGCTGTTCGGCAGGGTGAGAGAATAAATATATTTGGTACCCTTCTAGAACATTCGATGTCCGCAGCACACTATCTGCCCCCCAGCAATGCAGAACTCTAGGAGAGCATATGCATCCGGAAGGCGAGCACAAGAGCAGGAGAGCGAAGGGACGATAGAGCAAATTGAAAGGAGCGAAGGAGGTCCACACGGATCATGTACGCAGTGACTCGAGATGGTGGAAGCAAACAAGAAAGCGATGACAATAAGGTTCGGAACGTAATCAAGGGCGGGGTTTGAAATCAAACCAGTATATAAGGAGGATGCTCTCCCCGACGGTTTGCCCGCGTTTTCACCCACGCTTTGTTTCCCACGCTCTCTTTCACCCCGACTTACACATTAAAATTTTGAAAAATGTCTTTTGCGCTCCCCGCACGTCAGGTCACATTTGGGAGGTCGGCTGCTCCCCATCAGCCTCAGCAAACATCACAGACATCAAATGGATTAGCTCTTCCCGGTTCCAGTTCCTTTAGTCTACCAGGACCTTCGGGTTTGGCGTTGCCGGGGCCGTCGCCGTTGTCGCAGTCCCATACCCCACTGCCAGTTGCACCAGCTGCTGTCGTGCCCACATCGCAAGCGAATGCAACTACGACGACGAGCAAGGGGGTTCCTTCACCCACAGTTGCCGGCCCTTCGACACCTCCTGCTCCTGCCGTCCCTGCTACGCCAGCACCGCTGACGCTCGAGCAGCAGCACATTACCGCTGTGGAGGGTATCGTTCCTACGCTTCAAAACATCGTGGCTACCGTCAATCTCGATTGCCGGTTAGACCTCAAGACGATTGCCCTGCATGCGCGGAATGCTGAGTATAATCCAAAGGTTGGTATTACAACTTAAACTTGCATATTTGTGCACGCCAATGCGCTTTCGCACATTAGCGTTTTGCCGCCGTCATCATGCGTATTCGCGAGCCCAAGACCACCGCCCTTATCTTCGCGTCGGGTAAGATGGTCGTCACGGGTGCGAAGAGCGAAGATGACTCAAGGTTGGCGTCGCGCAAATATGCTCGTATTGTGCAGAAGCTCGGCTTCGATGCCAAGTTTGCGGAGTTCAAGATCCAGAATATCGTCGGCAGCTGTGACGTCAAGTTCCCGATAAGATTGGAGGGTCTCGCATACAGCCACGGGCAGTTCAGTAGCTATGAGCCTGAGGTAGGTGTCGTTGCATTATTCAGTTGATGGGGTGTTGATCAAGGAGTAGCTTTTTCCTGGTCTCATCTACCGTATGCTGAAACCGAAGGTCGTTTTGCTGATCTTCGTATCAGGGAAGATAGTTTTGACTGGTGCAAAGGTAAAGATCGCTTCTTTCATTCCCGTCTACTGGCGGGTGTTCGCATGTTCCATGGGCTGGAGTCTTTAGCTGATGACCTCTTAGGTCAGAGAGGAAATTTACACAGCATTCAATACTATCTACACGGTGCTGTGCGAATTTAGGAAACCGTGACCCCGCCATATCGCTTGTCGACGACAACGCTTCTTTTGCCTATTGCATACCATACGCCTCGCCAAAAAAAATCGTACTTACTGAGTCGTGGGCGGGGGTCAGGGACGTAGTGCACGACGTTGCACGGACATCGCCCATTCCCCATTTCCGCTCAATAATTCACATACACAATTCAATTGACTTTCTTCTACATGATATCATTATTAGCTCGACAATTTCATCCATCCATCCACGGTTTCAAGTGTAGCTTGTGTACTAGAGACAAATGATATATGGTCACCTCAGCGGACGTCGCGCCAAGCCAGATCAGAGACTTTGTGAATGCCTGGTTGCTGCCTTAACTTTGGATAGAAATCACGGTGTTCAGCGGAAACTCCCAGAGTGAAGCGCTACTGCACAAGGCGACTCGACAGCTGGCTCTCAGAAATGATCCACAGGTGATGAACTTCAGCGATACGACAACTTTCCCGGCGTAGCCCTCGCTAGGCGACCAATGACTGACAGCGTACGCAGGCACATGTGTAATCGCTAGTGACGACGATCGAAGCTGAGCGCCGGGCGAAAGACGTCGATTGGATAGGTGATCGTTCTGCACCACGACTTGCGACTCGGCTAACTGATTCGGCTAAGGATCGAGCGAAACGGTGGGGTGACCGACGAGGTAGTGTCGGGTCGATTTTTTTCTGGTACGGAACCCCACGATGCGCTTTTCAGAGTGAAACGAGTGGGGTGATGGTGCGGTCCGCGAGAAACTGAGGTTCTGAGCTGGGGTATTTTCAAAAGCAAAGCAACAACGCGAGATTGGCAAGCGTTTCTTTTTCTCACGGGGTTGGCGTTCGCGATTCTTCCAACCGCACCAGCATGACCGATGCAGCGCCAAAGGAGTCTGCACTGGCAGAATTGCTGGCTACAACTCTCAGTGGGACGGCGATCTCTTCGTGAGGCTCAACTCCCCGCGTCAGCGTCACTTGGCTAATCGGCTTCCTCAGATCTCAGCCCGACGGCGTTGCGAGCGTAGCTGGTACCACACCAGCCATCAAACCAGCCGATCCGGCATCCGCGCACGAGCAGGTCATCACTCCATGGGACGTCCAGGGCTCCGTCTCTGCGGACGGCAAGCAGCTCGCGATCGACTACGACAAGTTGATTGATCAGTTTGGGACGCGCCGCATCGACGCTGCGTTGCTCGAACGGTTCAAAAGACTCACGGGACGCGAGCCACATCCGCTCTTGCGAAGGGGCATGTTCTTTTCTCATCGGTTCGCCCCCATTGGTTTCTGGCTCTGTCGTTTTTCGGCACAAGATGTTGATGCGGATTCCGCTTCGTAGGGAGTTTGACCGAATCTTGGATCGGTATGAGCAAGGAAAGCCGTTTTTCTTGTATACTGGTCGGGGACCGAGCAGCGATAGCGTACATATCGGACACATGATCCCGTTCGTTTTTACAAAGTACGTCTTCTCGAGTCGCCTCGTCTTCTGTCTCATTCCAGAACAGGTGGTTGCAAGACGTATTTGACGTCCCACTGGTCATCCAACTAACAGGTAGGTCCCTCTCTCTTCCAAGAGTCAACACTTAGGGGTTCTTCTGGTTAGACGACGAGAAATTCTTGTTCAAGCACGAGCTCAAGATAGAGGATGTGCGGAGGTTCTCGCGAAGCAATGCAAAAGACATTATTGCTGTCGGCTTCAATCTCAAAAAAACGTTTATATTCAGCGACCTTGAGTTTATCGGGAACGTTTTCTACCACAATGTCGTCAAGATCTCTCGCCAGATTTCCTATAATCAAGCCAAGGCGACGTTCGGTTTCAACGATTCGTGAGTTTGGATCGCGCGTCCTAAAGGTGTTTTTTTGGATGCTCAAACGCATCGTCTCGTCAGAGACAACATCGGCAAGATACACTTTTGTTCTATCCAGGCCGCCCCCTCATTCTCCAACTCCTTCCCTCAAATATTCGGCGAAGTCAGCAACGTTCCCTCCCTCATTCCATGCGCTATCGATCAGGATCCCTACTTCCGATTGACGCGAGATGTCGCCCAAAAACTCAAGTACCCCAAACCTGCACTCATCCACTCACGATTCTTTCCCGCCCTCCAAGGATCCCAGACAAAGATGAGCGCCTCGGATCCCAACTCGAGTATATTCATGAGCGATACCCCGAACCAGATCAAGAACAAGATTAATAGACACGGGTTCTCCGGCGGGCGGGAGACCGAGGAAGAACATAGGAGGTGCGGGGGCGACACAGAGGTGGATGTTGCGTACCAGTATCTGAGCTTCTTTTTGGACGACGACGAGGAGTTGAAGACAATCGGCGAGGTAAGTGGTGGAGCTTGTACTCGAAACGAATGCATGTCTCTGGGGAAAAAACTGACGGGGTGGGCTGCCCTGTGCTAGGATTATCGCACGGGGCGACTGCTTACTGGACAGTTGAAGGCGAGGTGTATTCAGGTACTTCAGGCGTTCGTCAAAGAGTTCCAAGAGGTGTGCCTCTCCTTGTCTTGATCGTATATGTGAAATCTCATTAATTTCACAGAGAAAAGCCAAGGTTACCGACGCAGACGTGGACGCTTTCATGGACGCCGGTCGTAAGATTGATCCATCCCTGGGCAAGCCACCAGCCCACCCGCAACCTTGATGCCTGAAAGATTCCGAGGATCTTTGAGAGATCGTGCGTGTGTGCATAGAGCATAGAAGAGCATAAATTTGTATCATGCGTGCATGCGTACTATCGTGAGATATAAGAAGAAAGAGATGAAAACATGTTCCAGTTTTGGTAAAACTGTAAAGATCGTCCGACTCGTTGACACTATTAACAAACGCGCATAACTATGCCGAACGCCACGCTCAGCGTAGCCCAGCGTCCTAGTACGTACGGTAAAATCGATAAATCATACTCTCCCTGACCGTAAGCGCACGTGCCACACTCGCTTGAACCAGCCATGGGTAAGCTTCAGGCCAGGCAGGGCGGGGATTGTCTCGATGTGCTCCACCTTTGCCTTTTCGATCGGCGAGACGTTAACCTTGTTAGGCTGTCCGTGGGTCTGACCGTTGACGTGGGTCATGTCGCTGCTGTCCTCATCCTTGTTCCAGAAGAACGGCAGGGTGGACACCTTGTCGTGCTCCCATGCATCGATGGCTTCGACGGCTGCCTTGCCCCAGTCAAAACTCTCGTGTGCTGCGTGATCGCCTGGACCATCGACGAACACAACGAGTTTTTCATTCTCGGGCCGGATGAATCCTTCCCGAATTCCATTCCGGATGAGGTCACGGAGCGAGTTGTAATATGAAAAGACGTTGATGAGGACGACGGCTGTGTGTTGTTTTATTTCAAGGGGGAGCGGGGATGTGAAATAAAGGAAACGAGATGAGCGCAATCCGAATGACATTAAGGCACGTCTTACGTTTGTTATGGATATTGAGTTGGTTCCAGGTGATGACTTCCAGAATCTATCCAATGGGAGACGTTCCGTTGGTCTAATTATCAGTGTGCATTGGAGCGGTGCGTACCTCTTCAAACGTGCCAAACCCACCAGGCAGGCCGATAAAGGCACCCGAGCGCTTCGCCATCTCAACTTTGCGCTCATGCATCGAGTCGACGACGATCTAGTGGGTCAGGGAACATGTTAGTGTGTGAGCGACGTACTCGCCTACGCCGGCACAGGAAGGCGTGGTGTGCACGTGTAGGACAAGCGAGAGTGCAAAGGTGCTCACCGTTTCCACCTAGTTGTGTGACAGGGACGTGGTGTACCAGATCAGCGTCCTGAAGGCATTCATAGTATCGTCCCTGAGGGTACGTACCTCGCCTCTCCGCTTCTCGTCCAGCAGCTCAGAGATCACGGTGGATTTTGGTTTACCGTTTCCCTTATCCTTTTCGCCACCAGCAGCATGGATCGCGTATGGGATGATTCCTGTGACTTTACCACCCTCCAGGTTGGCCACGGCACCGGACACGACACCCATGATACCGCTATTTCCACCGCCATATACGAGGGGTCGGTTGGCTGCTACGAGTGCATGTGCAACGGCTGCGTAAAACACACCATGCAGCCACGCGACGGGAAGGAAATAAGGGTGTGATGATGGAAGAGACGCCTGCCAAGCGGATGATAACAACTTACATAGCGCGGCCTGCTGGAAAGCTTTTTGATGGCCAATAGAGGCAGCACAATATACAGCTACTGCACGTGAGTCGGATGGAGCAACCATGACTAGCTCGAGTTGTTCTTTGAGAACGAGGGAATGAGAAGCAGCGGTAATAGGGGAGGAATTTGAGGCTGAGTGGAGGAGATTGGAAGGGAAGAGTAATTGGGCCATTCTCTGCGACTTTGCTCTGTATTTAAATGGACGGGAGACGCAAGGCAGAGGGCTGCGGCGAGACTGCCGAATGATGACTAGGGGACAAGCTCGAAGAGGCAACGTTGAGGCGTGCCAGAAATAGACCCTGTAGGCTGTTTTTTCCGTCTGACCCGTCCCCTCCCGCGCTGCCAGCGTGCAGTCCAGAATCTCCATGAAACACATGACATGATCAGCGTATGCTGACCTTCTCGACCTGGTTGGGCGGCGTTGTGGATGGACGTCATCGGCTCAGGAGGGTAATCCAGTTCGCTCCGAGCGGACCCTTGACACGTTCTCAACTGACGTATTCGTTTCATGAGCGCCCACAGCCTCTGTGAGCTCTATGCCCGGCCCTCCCGATCCCATCAGGCTGAAGCCCCTCACCACGAGGCACGTTTCGTGCACATCGTCCGAGTACAAGGGCTGATCTCCGAATTCCATGAGGGCGATGTGACGCAAACCAAACTCTTGCGCTACAAACCTCGTCCACCAGGTGCTATGAATTGAACGGTGCACATTGTAGGTCAGAACGCACGTTTCATGCCTCGAGGAAATCCACGTGACGCGCATTATCAAGTCAGGTGACTACTTTACACCAATATGCTTCCTAGTCCGCTTCAGCTGGAGTGACAAGGGATCACCCCGTAATCTTCCACATTTCCAAAATGCAAATTCACAACACCGATGATCCCTTCCAGGCGGATCGAACGTGCCATGTCGAGGTGCAACCGGATTCTACCACCTTTCTTCCCCCACCCTTCTCCCTCTGAAATTGCACTCCACAAATAGAGTGACGACACCTGCGCCAATAGGATCATCATAGTAGTCCATCAACACCCATCCTCTTATCCGCGGACCCGGATCCATTTGCGGTCCCAGCTTGGCGTTGGCTACTCTCATCAGAGTACGATTCTTACATTCGTGATGAGCCAACTCACGTTGCACAGCTGCATTGTCCGAGCTCAGTTGGCTCAACAGCCATTTTCCGACAAGAGCGTTCACGCCTTCGAACCCGAGGCCCCACTTCGGCCACCCAAATCCCCGCGCGATTACGGGAGGTAAAGCAAAGGGTATAGATGAGGCTGACGTAAAAGATATCGAAAGCGTTGGAATCGGGGAGTCAGTCGGTGGAATGAGGATTTCCGTAGCCAGCGAAAACTTTTCCGGTATGGAAAGAAAGGACGGGATAGCATACCTATCGAACTCTCGGTAAGCGATGGACATACCATATGGTTTGCAAAGGGTAGCGATATCAAGAACTTGGGGGGCCAACATGTCAACTTACCAGTCCTGTGTTCGGACCAGCGTTCCGTTACATTCCCAATGAAAGCCTTCCTTGGCACTGTCCGGCCAAATGGGTGGGTGGATTCCATTGGCACCCTTCTCCCAGCCATCACTACCAAACCGACTGAACATGACAGCTTTGCCTCGGACTTCTCCGAGAGTGGGTATTCGGTTTTCAAGAAACCACATCTGCAGTCCGCCGGGTGACGCCATAATTTCGTCATGAACTAACTTTGGAAACAGGGTTGTGTCGGAGTCTTCTTGTTTGATAGAGACTATGATCGTTTCACTCGCTGTGGCAGGCGAAGTGAGGAAATTATGCAGAGTGACCAGTATATCCACGAATGGAGTGAACTCTGGGAATATTCCGTGGTGTGTGGTGAGTCGACCGTTTACGATGGAGAGCCGGATGTCAATCACGCGGATCCCTGCATGTAGCTGGGTATCCAAGGATCTATGCTGGCATTGCGAGATGGGCCAACCGTAGAAAGCCATTGACTCATGCGTGCCTATGTACGGTTCAAAAAGCAATCTCGAGGAGAACGAAACAACAGACCCGGAAGCATTAGGGACGAAAGGGGTGCCGAATTTGGTATGCTTGAAAGGAAGCACGAGGTATCCCTGTGGGGTAACACAATCAACACATGATATTTGCGGGAGATCTGTTTGGAGATGGAAATGAGCACAACCCTGGGTAACTCCGTATACACCATCCTGCCCACCCGATTGCGATATACGGCCCAAGGGGAGTCAACTTGCACGACGACCCGTTCCCACTTTCTCTCAGACGCCTTACTAAGTTTGATTGAGACCGGACTTGTGGTTTCAGTAGACAAGACGAGATCTTGGACGCTGGTGTCTTGGGGGCATTTCGAGAACCAAAGGGACGTGCCTTTGGGGGAGAACCGGACGCTGTCGGAGAACGGAGGGACTAGGAGCTTGTCGCTCAATTTCTCCCCGTACTGGCAAAGGAGGTTGTCATGCGTCTGGTTCGAGATCGTGAAGCGCATCGCAAGAGAGATGATAGCGGGGGACATGACAAGGCTCGCTAATTGCCCGTTGGCGGCTGTTACGGCGAGCGTCGTTCCTAACTTCCCACTCCCCATAAATATCAATCCCGAATTCGACTGTCTCCAGATGGGTACCTCCGCCAGGCTAGCTTGCGTCTCGTTTCAAGCTGGACAATCTTGGAGGTACAGACGAACAATAGGTGCGCGTTTTTGGTCGCCTGAAGCGCTGCACCATAGTACCTGGAGGCAGGGATCTCGCTATGGGCTAATGCTGTGACAAGGGTCTTTGTATGTGTCACTTCACGTGATGTGACGTTCGCGTATCCCTGTGTTCCCAGCCTGAGGTCGAGCTGAGCCATGTCACAGCCATTTCCCTCACAGAGTCAGCACCGAGAAACAAATCCGGTACGGGTTCGTACAGCCCAACCATGAATATCCCTGACATTGCCGTTCAGGTCCTCGCCGCGTCCGTCTGCGACGTGCGATTCTTCGCTGCGCTCTTAAAGGGCATCAACTTTTCAAACGTGAGTTCCTTGTCCGATAAATGAGCACATCGATTGCCAGCATGCTCCGATTTGAATCCTTTGTCGTTGCCCATCGCATCAGCGTGCATCCGTCACTCTTACCGCCGATGCCTCAATGGCCATGATCGTTACCGTGGAAGAAGCCCACTGCCTGCTTGGTACGTTCCCTGGACAGCCAGTCTCTGTGCCACTACACGGCCACATCAGTCGTCCTTATTCATTTGATTGTCTTTCCAATTAACACGCCACTGTCGGATTTTTACAGCAACCTCCTACATCTATCGAGATCACTTTGACGAATGGAGTTATTCGCCCGACCACTCTCGCCCCGAAAACTCGCAGCAGGCACAGCAGGCACCTGACCGTAACCTGAGCTCGACATCATTCGAGATACCGCTTACCACGCTCATCGAGTGCCTCGGCATTTTTGGAACGGCAAACATGTCCTCCTATTCGAGCGCCCCCAAGCCGAAGAGATGGCACAAGGAGGACGATGTATCGGACGAAGAGCGTGGTTATGCTAAAGGGAAAGGACGCGCCCCACAATCTGACAGCCGACAGCAAGGCAATGCAACACATGGGTTGGAGCATTTTTGGGGAGGAGGAAATGAGAAAAGGACTAGCATGCGACTTCAATATGTAGGGCCTGGTTACCCGTTGACATTATCACTGTAAGCATCTGCTTCACCTTCGTTCTCCCACCCCCTCCGTCTGATTCCCCCCGGTTTTCCAACTTGATATTTACTTGTTACGGCTCCGTCCGTTCACGGGTCGAACCGCCGATGTAATGACGCGTGCACAAACTTTCGTGTCAATAGCGCCGAGGACTCTTCAGGACCCACGACGACATGCGAAATCACAACTTTCGATCCAGAACCCAATATAGAGCTTCCATTTGACGGGGATCAAACGTAGGTGCTCATCACTTGCGCCCCCAGCATGACTGACGACACGCATGTATCTTCCCGCATCCGTCCCCGGTTCATTTTCTCTGTCCGCCAAAACGAGTTAGCGTGCTGAAGATTATATTCAAGGTCAGCACCATCGTGACCTCGTGCGTGCTCCTGAGGCAAAGGCGTTGAACTGATTGATGATTCAATTTTGTCTTGAACTCACACACCCGCATATGTTTATACGTACAGTCCTCATCATGGCTCCGAGACGCACTGTCTGAACTTGACCCTTCGTGTGAGAAAATCACTTTTATCAGCAATCCGGCCGCGGACATCGCGAAAAGCGCTGGACCACGAAAGGGAAGCGCTGTGTGCATGTCGAACACCTCGAAGCCTCTCTTCCGTATCAAAGCGTCCGGGGATTTTGGGAGCACCGAGGTGTGTACGACTTCTATCGTATTTGACGGTACTCCTTTCCCCTTTTCCGTGGTGATGAGAAGAAACGTAGTTTTGACACTGGGCTGCCTAGATGGATTACCCAAATGACAGAGAAGTATTAGAAGTGTTTGAGTGCTCGCGACCTGTATCGGCCAGGTAGGATGGCTCACTTCCTTGTGGGGTCTAATTTCACTGAAGTATAATTGGCGCCAGCTATCGTTTCGCGCACATCTCGCATACCATCCGCGCGCTTCAGAGCTCCACGAAGACTTCTTTGCGGATTGAAACGGAAGGATTACTCAGTTTACAGTTTCTGGTCCCTGTGCCAAAAGCCAAGGGAAGCGGGTCGTCGGACTCATTCATAGAATTTCGGGTGTGTATGGCAAGTGCTGTAAGGGACATATTCTCACATACTCACCTAGTGCATGCCATTGGACGACGAAGTTGCATAATCAGGATCTTGTCCCTTGCCTCTTCCACGCAATCAAGTTTTTATCTGTTGGGAGGCAGGGCCTGTCGCCGGAGTGGGTCTTAAATTGATTTGTTACTCGCCGGGCAGTGGATCATGTAAGAAATCATATGTATAAAAGCAATTGAAGGGCAACGACATGATCATAACACGCCGTGGAAATATACTGCGGTGCTATCCTTGGAAATGGGTAGGACACGTGCGGTTGATGGGGGCACTTGGCGCGTAGGTGGAAGGTAGCTACAGATGATGGACTCAAAGCAGGCCGTCGCTGAGGACGCTATTGAGGCGAATGAGTATGTATCATTGGCAGCGGAGGAAGGTGACCTGCCATGTGGTGATGACTTTAACTTAGCTGCAAGGCCAGATACAATCCGTTGGCGGATTGCGTCGCCATCCAAAGGCTGGTAGCAGGTAGTTCCTGAGTAGGTCTTGGGAAGTGAATGCGCGAGACATACCTTGGCGGGGGCTTCCATCCTTGCGGGAGCAGCTGTCGCTGTCTCCTTCTGTGGAGGCTTGTAGGTACCAAGAGGATTTGAGGCCCTCCCAAAGTAGGCAAGAACGTCTCCTTTGGTCAACATGCCTCGAACACCAGTTCCCTTGATGGCCTCTGCATTGGTGACACCGCCTTCAATGAGCAGGCGGACGACGGATGGTAGCAAATGCTTTGAATGTGTCGGATGATGGAAGTGGGCATTCGGCTCCTCGGTAGGCGCAGGCGTCTGAGGCAGTGAAGAAGTAGAAGTCTCGGGTTTGGGGGTAAGTGCTGGTTTCAACTCCTCCCTTGGTGCTTCGAGATTGGATATGTCATCACCTTCCTCCGCGAGTAGCGCGATTATTCGTCCGACGGAGACATTTTTAGTGCCATCTGGGACCTTAGTGGATGTCAGGGTGCATGTAAACATGACCACGATACCTCAACGAACGTACCAGAATCTTGCCCAGCACACCGTCCTCCGGGGCCTCTACGTCGATCGTTGCCTTGTCTGTTTCCTGAAACGGGTAAGTGTGCTGAACCGGTTTTGCACAGCGCGATACGCACGATTTCGAGCAAGACCTCGCCAGCGGAGAAAGATTCTCCCTCCCTTTTTTTCCAGGAAGCGATGCTGCCCTCGGTCATCGTGGGCGACATGGCTGGCATCTCAAGGTTGGTGATGGCCCGACGCATGTTGGATTGGTGTAGGTCTTTACACGTCACTAGTGTAAGAGCGCGACGGTGTAGAAAGAAAGTCAAAGACGTACATCTGCGAGAGAACGTCCGGACGACGTGGGCAGTGGTGCAAAATGACATTGCAGGGTGATGCTCGCAAACAGTTGCACCAAGTCGGGAAGAACGCGATCCTTCCACGTGACCCCCGAGGTGACCCCCCGCTGGAGAGTCGACCCCCCTTCCAGTCTGTCGCCTACTCAGGATCCCGAGTACCAAAGGCGGGTCAAACCCAGACAATTAAGAGGGCGTCTCGGCGACATTGACGACAAACAGCATATACTTGATATTAGCTCGCTTTCAGTTTTCAGTTTTACACCTCGCGGGGTCACTACGACACGGACGCCAGCATGCCCTCAGATCGGGCAGAGTCTCTCGTGGCAGAACGCGTGGTACAACTCGAGTAAGTCCTACCGTTCATCATGCATTCTGAAGCTTCCCACTACTGACGCTT
Source organism: Tylopilus cf. leucomycelinus (assembly GCA_038089455.1). Lineage (NCBI taxonomy): Eukaryota > Fungi > Basidiomycota > Agaricomycetes > Boletales > Boletaceae > Tylopilus > Tylopilus cf. leucomycelinus. Next base: position 25,101 of record JBBPKV010000008.1, read on the forward strand.
ATGAAGCGCGATCGTACAGCGGAGAAATGCGCTTCTTCGCGAGATGTACCACATGATGCAACAGAAACACAACGTCGGCGTTGTCTTCGCTCTGGAT
>JBBPKV010000008.1:27689-40523 GCA_038089455.1 Tylopilus cf. leucomycelinus
CGTGCGCCATTGAGAGAACGAATTGCATACTCTGACGACAGCAAATTGTTCCTGGACAACGACGACCTTGATCTCGTTAAGGCGCTTTCAGACCTCACCACCGAAGACTCTTCACAGTTCGCCCTTGATCTTGAGGCTGCGCGTTCTTTCGATCTCTCTGACCTGTTTCCTGACCTCCAGGCACTTGGCGTACCCGATAGAGCACCTTCGGAGCCGAAAAAGAAGTCAGAGAAGAAGTCAGAACGGGATGACAACAGACGCGTCGACGACACTGGATACACGAAGATAGCGCCAATGGGGAAATTTATGTTGTGTAAGCCAACATTACTCGGCCCTTTGCAGCCCGTGAGGCGATGGAAGGACGGGAGGTGGCTCCCTCCCGAGGAGCCTGCTGTCACAGAGGCTGATAGCCTGTCGAGTAAGATTACCGATGAGCAACTTTCTGGTGGGTCTCGGTTTCGATTATCCATAGCAATGCAGGTCTGGTCTCATCGGTTCCTCTCTTGAAGAACTCTTCGACGGCGTGAAACCGCAGACTATTGGAAATATTCCTCATCCTCCAAAGGACAATAAAAAGCGGCTTGACCACGCGTGGAGCCCGTCAGAAGACGCCCTCCTCAAGTCCCTTGTCGAAAAGTACCCTTCCAATTGGAACCTCGTCGCTAATTCTTTCAATTCAGTACGCGTGACGATCTCGATTGACAAGCGGACGCCCTGGGAGTGCTTCGAGCACTGGAACTCCAAGCTCAGTGGAAGGCCGATTGGTATTCCTGGCCATCCAGACGCGACTTCTCCTGCGGGTGTAGACGGTACGCCGCCGCCTGCTACGCCTTCTACTCCTGCACAGCAGGTCCAGACGAGAGGCGTGCGGCGTCTCGCGAGCATCAATATCGCACAGGGTCAGGCTGGTGGGGCAGGTGCGACGGGCGTGACTATCTCCTCAGACACGATCAAAAGACGGAGACATTCGCTTATGCACGAGACAATACGAAAGACCGCGAAGAAAAGGGAGTTGACGCAGAAGGCTACAAGCAGTGAGTTTCTTCCTGTGGTGACTTGTCTTGAACCACCGCTAAAGAACATCCAGTGAACCAGAGGAAACCTCCAAATATTCATGACACACATGGTCAATATAATAAAATGCCGAAGCTCACTCCGGCTGAGCTTAGCCGGATGAAGGCCGAAAAAGAGTCGAGGGAGCAGGAGATGATGATGGCACGACGGAGGCACGAGGAACTTCAGAGACAGCAATTGTTACGTGGTCAGGTTGTTCGTTTCTTGCTCTTGAAATGTTGGCATGGTTTGCTCACCGATAACCATTCAGCAAACACCATCCGTGGTAGCCGCCACTGCCCAATCCCAACCACAGCAGCAACAACCGCAACAACCGCAACCGCAACCACCACAGCAACCACCACAGCAGACCGGCAATGGTGCCTCTCGACCAGCTACCCAAGTTCCCCAACCCGCACCCCAAATCCGTGCACAGTCTGCGGTTCCTCAAGTCAACATCTCCCAGCAACAGCGAATGCCGACTCCACTATCAGCTGCGGCGGCGCGTATGTCACCACAGCAGATACTTCAAGTTCAGGCAGCACAAGCGCGTGCCAACGCCATCACGGCTGCAGCCCAGTCGCAGGCTCAAGTTCATGCTCAACTACAAGCTCAGGCACAGGTCCAAGCGCAAGCACAAGGTCCGCCTCAAGCTGCTCTCAGCAGTCTACCCATTGGTATGCACTTCTCGCTGTCATACCATTCCGAGTAGCAACGTCTTCGCCAGGTATCAGTGTAACGCAACAAGCTTCTCCCCCTCGAACTGCTGTCACTCCATCCAACGCGAATATTGTTGTAGCTGCTTCTCCACGCCCACCGTCTGCCCAGCCCCAACCGCCGATGCCATCACCGCAAATTCCTGGTACCACGATTCCTCGACCAGCAAGCAGCATTGCGGCGCATTATCTGCCAGTAGTGCCCACACCCACGCATTTCACGCAGGAGCAGATGGATCAGGCGCTGAGGCTTTCGTCTCTCATGCAGGTGAGGTTTCTCGTGTGTGGGGTGAAACAACTTTGCTGACAGCACCCTGTTTTGTGCAGCGGACGACGATGGCGCAGGCGCAGCAAGGAGGACAGTACCCTTCACAGAGCTAGCTGTACATGTCGTTGGTGGGCTGTCAGTCGTAGTTTCATGTCCACATTTTCCATTTATTCCACGCATTTCATTATCTCACCAAGTACCATGTCGTAGCATGGCAATTGGCGTTCACACGGTTCATTGTGTGCTCACTCCCCCGCAGGTCCCGCCCTCTGCGAAGTTTAATCTCGCTAGGTAAAGAGAAAAATATACTGATTGCCAACTTCAATGAAGCTTGCAAGTTTCAGTCGAGGTTACCCCCATGAGGCTAGCCATACCAGAGAAGTGGAAATGCCAGTGGGAATTTCAAGACCGCTCACGCTGGCCAACGAAGCGACCAGTCCAAACCTTAACTTCACCTTGTGTGTATAGGACCAGTCGTCGTTGCCCATCCTGAGTTTCCCCATACCTGCTCTCCCCTCTGCGCTTTACCTGCTGCTGTCACCTTACTTTCCGCATGGCTGCCTTACACGAGAATCCTATGCCGTCGCACCCCTTGGCGCTCGCATTCGCATGTACCGCGCGCCAATGTGTTGGCCTTCTCCAGATGCCATCGCTAAATGATATAGACCAGGTCCTGGTCCCCCCCTGCTCGCCAGGCGCCGAGTCCACGCCCCTCACCGACATGCCCGACGATTCGTTCCTTCTCCGTTCCGCTCCCTCCAACTCCAATGCAAACCGGAACCACGTGACCAGCCATGGTGTTCCGACGTTTGGTATGGTGGAACTGAAAGCCATCATTACGTCGGATGTCGTCTCACTCAAGCATCACACCACAGTCGGAGGCATACAGACAAACGCGTCGGCTTGTGACCAGGAAACCGAAGCGCTCACGCGACAGGTCAATGAGTTGCGCGAACGCCTAGCATCTCAGGAGGATCGCATCGCCTGTCTGGAGCGCTCGCAGCGCACCGAGACGGAGCTGTACAAGAATATGATCCAGGATCTCACTACCAAGGTCGACGGCATGAAGGTGAACAATGACAAGAACACCTATGACGATGCCATCGAGAATCTCCGCCAGTCCTTCATAAACATCCAGTGGTCGATGGAATGCCAGGCAGCGAGGATCACTGGGGTCAAGGCCGATGCCGCTCGTAGGATCGCACTTCTCCAGTCGGAGCTGGCGGGCGTTCAGACAGAGTTTGCCGCCAGCAAGATGGTAGTCAAGGCCCCATCTACCAGCCAGGCTGCGAATAAAACTCGGAAGGCGCAGATTGATGCGAGTGTCACTCACGAGATGGAGATAGGGATGGCACAAGGTACTCCTGCTGTCGTCCGTAGTCGCTGGTTGATGTGACATCTACGCCCCCAAATAGGGAAACTGTGCCCTTTACCTCCTGTTGGAGCACGAAGCTCAGCACACGGTACAGTTTGTCAAGCTATGGCTGTAGCTTCGACTGCCTCGGGTGGTCCGCCAATCATACTCCCAAAGAATAGTAAGTGACGTATTGTCGAGATTTCTTCCTTACCCGACCCGACACTACATCCTTGAGGCAAAGTCGAAGAAACGACGGCTAAGGACCTAGAGACCACTGAGGAGCCTCTTACGGCCGCGCACGCAGATACCCAGCCTAGCGCGAACAAGATATATACGATGTCCATGAAATCCGCACTTCCGATACCCGCAATACTCATACCCAGAGAATGCCAAACACTCGCGAAGAGCAGTGCTAAAGAAAACAAGCCATGCAGCGGCTCCGCGACAACGCTCCAAGCTACCAAGCCGCTCCAGTCTGGTGCTGGATGGTCCCCGAACGTCAGCGCCAAGGCTCTTGTGGCGATTCCGAAGAAGCCCCGGCCTGATGTTGGATTACTCTCAAAGGTTTCTGCAATGCTGAAATCTCGCAGCTCAATTCCGCTGGCAGCACGAAAATCTCAGCACCTTAGTTTTCCTCAGCATACCGCTATTGCCGGTGGTGTCGCATTTGACGGTACGCATTGATCATACTTTAATGACTTATGCCTACCGGTTTCGCGTTGCTTTACAGATGTCGAGACAGCTGCCAACCGTCCCCCGGGTGGGTCTGCGACCCGGACGGAGCACCAAAAGCTAAAGACCCAGACTCTCAAGTGTCCACCCATCGTTGCATCTCGATCCCTTTCGGAACGTGTACGTGAGTAACTTGGTGTACATCGGTTGCTCGTTGTCTGACAAGTGCTAGTATCGACGCTGGTTGAGAAGGAACCTCCCTTTGCGTTGCCCGCTTCGTCTTCCCTCACCACACTCGATACCGCATTGCAAGCGATGGAGTTAGACGGCGATGACCTTTTGGCGCCCATGCCACCGCCCAACTACTTTTACGACGACCTGAGTTTCTCGTCAATAATCCCGATCCCTATGATTACGAGTGCGCTTGTTATTCTCCACGTAGAATGTTCCACGCGCTGACAATGTCCTATAATTCAGGGACGAAACAAGATCGCGATGGCAATTATGAAGGCTTATATGCTCCCTCTAACCATAGGAAAGTAGATGTCAAATTTCTGAGAAGTCCTCTGAAATCCACATGTGAGTAATGCATTCCTTTTCCTCGCCCACGCCGACAGCGCTATATAGTGGCTGAAAACGAGGTCTCATTACCCGTATCACCATCGCTGACGGCTCTCGAAGTGGCATTGCAAGGCGAAAGCGACATTTTGGCGCTTCTATCGGGACCTGACTGTCCTAGCGTGGACTTTAGCTTCTCTGCGGTGGCGACCATCTTCCCTGGTCGGTTGACTCTTACCCCCTCCATCCTCCTTGTTCTAACGATGACACCAGAGACGAGAGCACATTACAAGCGCAAAAGCATCTGCGTGTCCCCAACGAAGACCTCGACTGTTAAACCCTCGCGAAGACTATAGAGCAGGTTATCTAGACCTCCGCAGCGTCTTATTTTCACGAGAAGCTGCTTTCCGTTCGATGGGGTTAACCGAGTGGTAAGGTATCATCCTGAATGGTTGCACTACCTCAGCTGGGCTTGGGATTCAGTTACCGTGTTAGTAAGACTCCTCGCGAGTGAAACCATTTGATACTATTTATGAGTACATGTGCTCATCTTCCCGCCCTGTCTACAATGGGTCGAACATAGTAGGGCGACCGAATTGAAGCGCCGATATCTGAGTTTCAAGTTGTGGACCTCCAAAACTTGGAGTGTACTTTGGTTGACCGTTCCAGGCTGGTGGTTTCGCTCCAGCCTACGTGTTTTTTTAACCTTTGACAGCACCCTCCTCATCCAAAACGGCGTCGGCTGGTGGAAGCGTCAATCGACGCCCGGAGTCTTCAGCCAGGTCGTCGGCGATGGATAACCCTCCAAACGCCAACATACACACCATCGTGAAGGCTCAAATTGTCTTCCTCCTCTCAACACTCACGGAAGACAATTTCGAGAGGAACCAGCTCGAAATTCGTTCCGTACGTTTGTTCTTTTCTATCTCCCATTTTTTCCGCTCAAACTTTTCCCTTGCTGCGTGACGCAGCTCTCGGAGCAGCACGGTCTTGACACCTATCTCCATTTCATCCGTCGCCTCATCGTGCATTCCCAGGGTCGTCTCGCCTTAGCCGCCCCTCCGTCTGCGTTTGACACCTCTACCGCCTTGACTTTCCGTCTGCTCATCCAGGAAACGCAGCGTCTAGCTCGTGACCCTTTTCTCGCGGACAGATTTCGCGACGGCATAGACAAGGGCGAAGGGGACGCTTTTAGGCATTTTGATCTACTCCGATTTGTAGATCGTGTTTCTCTCAGGCCACTCGAGAGACTCGTCCTAGCTTCCTCCATTGTCACTGGTTCAACACGCAAGGAGCTGGCTACGCAGGCTGCTGCCCTCATCCGTGTCGACTTTGAGAACGCCGTACTCTCTCTATGTCAACATCCCTCTTTCGACCACGCCGATTTCTCCCCCCAACAGATTGCAAAACTCATGTCAAACCTGTTGTCTGACTCCAATTCGGAAACGCCCGTGTTAGATGCTACGCAACGTCAAGCCCTCATTGCCGCTGCACAGGCCAAGTATGGACCGGAGATAGTCGCTCCTATCTTGCAGCGCATCTTCCCCACATTAAGGTATGTTGAATGGCGCGTGCTCTTTATATCCAGGACATGACTAATAAGGTCTACCTACACAGCCTTCCTCCTGGTGCATCCCTGGTTCAGACCCTGATTCAGCTCGGTCCTGAGATTACTTGCGATGCAGATACAGTTCGCGCGCTCCTTCTTCGATTCGGCATTTCTGATGCCAACCCGCCGCGGGACGCCCAGGTTGTCGAGATCATATCAGGTTTGGCACGGCTCGCGGCGGAGGGCACGACCCTGTGTGACGTGGGGGCGTTGGTGAGGGCTTTGGGTAGCTTCGTGAGTTCTGACTATAGGAGTATGGCTTTCGTCGATGACACGGTTTGCAGCACGTCAACCTTAACTGGGCCAACGTCATCAAAGCTTTTGACTGGCCTGATCGACACGGGGTTGATACGGCCACGCTAAAGTTGTTAATCGCCATTCTCCTCAGTTGTTCTCGGGATGCCGACCCACATGCGGTAACTGGGTTCTGGGGAATATGGAAAAATTCGTTATACCAACTGAAGCTCCTCGACGCCCTCCTATCCTTGCCCGCTGACACTTTCAATTTTGTGTCCTTGCCTGGTCACAGGATTGTTACTGTGGAGGACGTGGCCTCTGCGAGTCCTACGATCAAGTCGTTAGCAGCCAACGTCCAGGGGCATACATGGAACTCGCTTGATCTTTTCGAGGTTTTGGTGCGGCTTGCCGATTCGGACAACGCCGACATCCGGAATTGCGTGCGTGACATGCTGGATAAGGCCCTGAAAATAAGCGCGGAGCTGGTTCATATGGGATTACTTCGGGTTCCAGTATGTCTTTGGTTTTCATCGGTTTTAACGTTGTTTAATACCTATCATAGGATCAGAACTGGGGTGACATTCGTCTCGAGTACTCTCGCAAGTTGCTGGCTATGTTTCTGGCAGGCCACCCCAACCATCAGCTTGTCTTTATGCGCTTATGGCAAATCGACCCTGCGTATCTTCTTGGCGCATTTCGTGACTTCTATGATGAGAGTCCCCTCAACATTACTCGGATTCTGGATGTCGCACAAGACCTCAAGGTGAGGGTTCGCGATTTTTTTACTCCCAGATCGCCGTCTGACTTGTTATAGATCCTAGAAAATCTCTTGGACTCTCGACCCTTTACGTTCGCTCTTGACGTCGCCGCGCTGGCTTCTCGTCGAGAGTACTTGAACCTTGACAAATGGCTTGCCGACAATGTCACTGCACACGGCGCCGAGTTTCTTCGTTCCATGATCCATTTCTTGGAAATCAAAATGGAGAGTGAAAAGGTCTCAAGGATGTCCGATCCTGCGGTGGATGGTCGCACTATGTCTCTCAGCCCCCAAACTATCGCCATCTTTCTCCGCACCCTTCGAAACAAGTCCGTGGTTCATTTCCGTATTCGAATTTCACTAACGTGGCTTGTCGCAGCTCCGCCAAAATGCCTCGTGAGGACATAGATTACTGCCTCGAAGTCCGCAATGCTTGTTTGCAAATTCACCCGCGCCTCATGAATCTGATCCCCGGTACTGACACAGAACCTGGTTTCGCCGTCGTCAACTACTCGGCCGAGATCGAGGCCGAAGTTGATGCTATATACAAGGAAATGTATGATGAACAAACGACCATTGATGAAGTCATAGCGCTTCTCCAACGCAGCAAAGCTTCATCGGACCCTAGAGACCACGAAATCTTCTCTTGCATGCTCCACTTTCTATTCGACGAGTACAAGTTCTTTCAGTCCTACTACCCCGCTCGCGAGCTTGCCATGACTGGTTATCTCTTCGGCTCCATCATCCAGCACGAATTGGTTGATCTCATTCCGTTCGGCATAGCTCTCCGTTACGTAGTCGATGCCCTAAGCTGCCTTCCCGAGACAAACTTGTTCAATTTCGGATTGCAAGCTCTAGCCCGGTTCGAGAGCCGTCTTCCGGAATGGAAACCACTCTGTCAAGCGCTGTCGGGCATACCGCATCTGATGGAAGCTCGTCCGGATCTTGCAGCCACTATTCACAGAACGATCGCTACTGGAGGAGATGGGTCGAACGGGGATATGATGGCTCTTACAGTCGATTCATCCCCGGTTTTCGCGGCTATTCAGCCAGACAAGATGGACGCTGAGATTGTCACACCGACCGAGGAATTGTCCGACAAGGTTCTATTCATTGTAAACAACCTTGCACCCAGCAACTTTGACGTGAAACTTACGGAGATGAAGGACTATTTTGATGACACCTACGCAAGGTGGTTTGCCAATTATTTGGTTGACCAGCGGATCAGTGCGGAGCCCAACAACCACCAACTTTACCTTCGTTTTTTGGACGCTCTCGAAAAGCCGAAATTGGACAAGCTTATCCTCCAGGAGACGTTCGTAAAGTCTGCTGCGATGCTCAGCAGCGAAAAAACGATGCAGATCACGTCTGAACGGGCGATCCTGAAGAACCTTGGCTCTTGGCTTGGGACAATCACACTCTCGAGAGATAAGCCTATCCGCCACAAAAACATTTCCTTTAAAGATCTCCTCATTGAAGGCTTCGAGAGTGGACGGTTAATTGTTGCCATTCCATTTGTTTGCAAGACTCTTGAGCCTTGTGCCAAATCCAAGGTCTTCAAGCCCCCGAACCCATGGCTCATGGCCGTCGTCTCACTTCTTGCGGAGCTCTACCACTTTGCCGATCTCAAGCTGAACTTGAAGTTTGAGATCGAGGTGTTATGCAAAGGTCTCGACATTGATCTGGACACAGTCGAAGCAACTACAATTCTCAGAAATCGATCCTCGGCCGATGCTTCGGCTCCCGCACCTGGTCTTCCCGAATATGTCAATGACATGGATTCATTGCCGATGAACGGGTTTGAGCGCGGGCGGATCCAGGGCGAAGGACAAGTCATGTCCCTTGGTTCCGCTACCCCCACTGAGGCACAGCGGGCTATTGGAGCGCATATCGAGTCAATTTTGGCTGGATTAGCATCGAGTGTCATCATTAGTCCCCAGCTCGCGCCGTTGCATGTCAATCACTCATTTAAGAGAGCTGTCCAGTTGGCCGTAGATCGTTCGGTTCGTGAGGTACGTGTGGTGTCTCGTTATAATGGAAGTCTCGTGTGCCGACTATGCTTTCTTCTAGATTATTGTACCGGTTGTCGAAAGATCAGTCACGATTGCCGGCATTTCTACCCGAGAGCTTGTTACGAAGGACTTTGCTATGGAGCCCAGCGAGGACAAGTTACGCAAGGCCGGTCACCTTATGGCTCAGAAGCTCGCTGGTAGTCTTGCGCTGGTGACCTGCAAGGAACCTCTCAAAAGCAATCTCGGTGGACACCTTCGCACGACCCTTGTTGACCACGGCTTCAGCGAACAAGTGATTTCTGAACAGGTTCTTTCCATCCTTGTAGCCGACAACGTGGAAGTTGCTTGCTCTGCCATCGAGAAGGCCGCAATGGAACGTGCGGTGGCAGATGTCGATGAAGGTTTTGCGACATCCTACGAAGCCCGCCGAAGGCACAGAGAACTTCGCGGTGTGCAAGCATTTTGGGACCCCGCTGCTCCTCCTACCAACTTTTCGGTAGTTCTCCCTGATCCTTTGCGTATCAAGCCCTCAGGCCTGCAGCCTCATCAAGTTGCCGTGTACGAAGATTTCTGTGAGTATTGCGTAGACTTATTTGCTATGTTACTGAGGTGGAACCACAGCCCTCGACCCCAAGCGACGGCTTTCTACTATGAGCCGGCCTGGTTCGGCTGTAGCATATTCACGCGCTGATCATCTTCCTCCGGCCATGTACGCTGGCTCTCCTGCGCCGGAGCAGGGCATAAGTGCTCTGAGTCACCCAGAGGCGATGGAGCGGTTCACGGTTTGTCTACTAACTGCCGATGCCTGCATCTTGCTAATGTAAGCGTAAGATCACCGTCAGGGACCTGGAGAGCCTCGTTGTTCAGTTGCCCATTTCTTCTCTCTCTGCACTGCCCTCGAACCACGACATTCGCCACTTGGTCCGCCAAGTGCTCTACATCGCTGCCGAGTCGGTTGACCGCCACCGCACTCCACTCTTGATGTCTCAGAAGATTGTACAATTGCTGTATAAGACATCGTCTCAGCTGGGTAGGGAGATTTACGTGGCACTGCTAGATCAGCTATGCCATTCGTTCGAGGAGGTTGCCAAGGAGGCTATTACTTGGCTTCTATACGCTGAGGATGAGGTTTGTAATTCGTCGAGCTTGGCTTGTGCCCGCGCTGATGTTTGTGCAGCGCAAGCTTAACATTCCGGTGACCGTCACACTCTTGCGCAGTGGACTCGTAAATGTTTCGCTTCAGGACCAGCAATTGGCCAAAAGCTTGTTCCAGGATCCTCGTCCGACCCTGCAGAGTTTCGCGGCCGGCCTTGTCCGAGAGTGCTTGTCCAGTGACCCGCCTGTCACAACCCAAAACCAGCTTACATATACAATCGAGGTCCTGGGTCAGCTCATCCAAGCTGGAAAAGCTAACGAAGAGTGGGTGCCTATATTATTCAGGTTCTCGATAACATAGGTTCATGTCCTTCAATAGGGTGCAACGTCTGTTCGATGATCTCCGCGGTGTCGTGAGACGCCCGAACAACGCCGTCGCTTCTGATGGAGTTGTTATTAGGCAGCCTTCGGTCAAACCTGAGACTGAGCAGCTCAGGGAGAAGCTTTTTTCTTGGTTCCAGCAATGGGTCACTATCTTCCAGCGATCACACTCCCCCGAGAAAGCTTTCGTTCCTTACATCACCCAGCTTACTAAACAAGGTATCTTGAAGGCCGAGGATGTTTCTTCGTTCTTCTTCCGTGTTTGCGCAGATGCCAGTGTCAACAGCTACCTCAAGTGCGTTGCTGCTGGAGAGTTCGATTATGCTTTCCAAGCCCTGGATGCGATGTCGCGCCTGATCGTCTACATCATCAAGTACCACGGGGATGCTTCTGGTGTCAACAATGACCAGGCCAAAGTGCATTACCTTACTAAAATTTTGTCGATCTTCGTCCTCGTGCTAGCGAACATGCATGAAGATCAGGGCATTATGTTCCAGCAGAAGCCATTCTTCAGATTCTTCTCCAGTCTTATCAATGACCTGCACGCAATGGAGGCAAACCTCGGATCTGCATATTTCCAGCTGTTGAACGCTATCAGGTATACCCCATCTAATGAAGTGTCGTTCTCGCTTATCATAATTTTGCAGCGACACTTTCAGCTCGTTACAACCCACCTATTTCCCTGGCTTCGCGTTTTCCTGGCTGAGTCTCGTCTCCCATAGACACTTCATGCCCAAGTTACTCTTGTCCGAGAATCGCGAGGGCTGGTCCGCGTTCCACAAGCTTCTCCTATCTCTCTTCAAGTTTTTGGCACCATTCCTCAAGGAAGCAGACCTTCAACTTGCTGCTCGTGACCTCTATAGAGGCACACTCCGCATGCTTCTTGTTCTCCTTCACGATTTCCCCGAGTTCCTCAGTGAATACTACTTTAGTCTTTGCGATGTCATCCCTCCCCGCTGCATCCAACTCCGCAACATCATTATTAGCGCGTTTCCTCTCTCCATAGTTCTCCCTGACCCCCACTTGCGCAACATCAAATTCGACTCCATCCCCGAAATGGGCCCCATTCCACCTATCCTGTCCGACTTTGCTTCGGGTGTTAAAAGTGCTGATCTCAGAAATGGTTTGGACCAGTGCCTCCTCAACCGAGGTTCCCCCACTTTCCTCGCTTCGCTCAAAGATCGTCTGAAGCTATCTGTGGTCTCGGAAGGCGCCACTGAAACTTACAATCTTTCCCTCATCAACTCTTTGGTAATGTATATCGGAGTGTCTTCGGTCGCGCAGGCGAAGGCACGCAGCGGGTCGTCTGTCTTCGTCCCGAGTGACCCAGGCGTGGTTGCTTTACAGTACTTAGCTACTAATTTAGATGTTGAAGGTGAGGATCCATACATTCGCCTTTTGACCGCGTGGTTATATACAACTCTAGGACAACACCATCTCCTGAGTTCCATGGTGCTCCACCTGCGATATCCCAATGCCCATACCCACTGGTTCTCCTCCCTGTTGCTCCACCTCTTTGTCGAGGTCAAGGACGATTGTTTCCGTGAGGTGATGACTCGTGTTCTCTTGGAGCGTTTCATCGTCCACCGTCCCCACCCATGGGGAGCCCTCGTTACGTTCATTGAACTTCTCAGGAACCAGAAATATGAATTCTGGAGCAAAGAGTTCGTTCGTGTTGCCCCCGAAGTCACTATGCTACTTGAGAGTGTGAGTTCTCTCGCATCTGCCTCCATTCTGGGTCACTGATGTCTTGCCCAGGTCGCGAGGTCCATCTATCAATCCTAGAATCGCTTTGTCTTTTGTCGCTGCTATCTGTCGCACATCTCTCTTTGGGTTCTCTTCTCTGCAGCGCCTTATTTTTTCTTTTTCTTTTTTCTTCCTTCCTGTCTCGTCTCTGCCTCTATCCGCAACTCACTGTATTGTAACAAGTTTCCACCCATTCAAGTGTTGAACAAGATGTAACATGTGAACTTTGATTATATAGGGCGTACTTTCTCTGCACGCACGTTCTCCAGTGCACGGTCTGTGGTGATCACCATTCCTACGTTGCTTTACTACACTCTCGTTCTCTCGTGATCACTGATTGCCCTGCTCCCTGGTTGTTTATATGAGCCTTCCG
>JBBPKV010000009.1:24024-71217 GCA_038089455.1 Tylopilus cf. leucomycelinus
AGGCGGGGGGCTAAGCGTGCCACATGTAGTTCGTGCCATGGTACCGGGACGCGGACATTTGTCATAGACAGTGGATTTCAGATGGCTAGCACCTGCGGGACATGTCTAGGAACAGGCTCCACTATCCCTCGCGGTAGTCAGTGTGACTACTGCGGTGGCCAGGGGCACGTCAGGAGCAAGAAAACGGTCAATGTCGATATCCCTTCAGGTGAGCAATCGAACATATTCTGAATTTCGAGCGCACCTAGACGCTGATTTGATGGAGGCGTCGAGGATGGCATGACGATCCGTGTGCCGGGAGCTGGAGATGCCCCGTTAACAGGTAAAGGAAGTCACGGAGACCTCTTGGTCCGAGTTGGGGTAGCTCCTTCCAAGATATTTCGAAGACAGGGGGCGAATCTGCACCACGAAGCGCGGATACCTATACACATTGCACTCTTAGGTGGCCGAGTACGGGTCCCAACATTAGATGGACACGTCGACGTGCGTGTACCAAGTGGGACGCAACATGGCGAAGAAATGGTTCTTAGAAACCACGGTGTTCCATCAGTCTTTGGTGGAGACAAGGGGGATTTGTTTGTCTCCTTTACGGTCCAGCTTCCGAGGTAAGACGTTTATCCTTGGTCGTCAGGGTGTATGCGAAGACACAGCACCAGGTCATTGACAGCACGGCAACGTGACATCCTACAACAGTACGCAGATGATGTAGAAGGTCGCAACACAACACGGCGGACTACTGCACACGGCCAGGACGATGCAGGATCGACGGTTTCGGGATCGAAACGAGCAGAGACAGAAGGTGCAGATAACGGTAGGGAACATTTTATTTACCCAACCGCATCCGGTGAGGATGGCTGGTTGTCTCGTGTGTGGAAAAGAATACGCGGACTCACTGGGCATTGATTATTCATGGGTTGACCTTGCGGCACGTGTTGCATCACATCGATCGCTTCTCAATTGAATACCGTAGAGGAGCAGGGAAGCGGAGAAACCACCAACAGGGATGGAACGTCGGAGAGCGCGGACCAAGGGACGAGGAAGAGGGCTACTGTTTGATCATTGCAAAATCATATAATATCGCGTTTAATTTAGACATGCCATGAATGGAAACTGGCCGTGGACCGCTGTCGATGCCAGTGTAAAGTCTTTGCCAATCTCTCCTCCCGCGCGACTTTCCAAACTCACGCGGCGACCTCGCATCTGGATGCAGACCCGTATGGGCATCGTCAATGGCAACCCAGAGAAGCCATTGTCCTGCTTCTTTGTGCGTCCCAACGACACATGACAAAGGCCTCGCCTTTGGCCTTGCCCTGCATTCCGAGTCGTCGCTCTGTCCTGCCAGTGCATCAGGCAGATGCCACCCTCACATCGCCCGTATAAATGGGACGCCATGATGACCTCCCAACCGCCAATCTCAACGCATGTCCTTCCTAGCCTCTCCATCCACCCCCAGTGCTTCATGCACAGAGGGATCCATAAGCACGACGCGCACCGTCGATTCCATCTCCATTGTATCCCATCATGACGTGCCAAAACTCTCAGCGTCGCGTTTGCTCTTCGTGCATATAGGGTATTTGGTCGATCATCCACTCGCGCCCACTGTCGTACTCACCACAGCCACAGAGCCGCCATGTCGCTGTTCCTCGCCACCACGGATTCAGTGCGTACCGTGTTCGGATTGTGTGATCCTCCCTTTACATCTGCACAGACCATCATCTCCACGAGTTTACCGACGATCACAAGTGCTCTTGCAGCATCTCAAAGCCAATACACATGGATCGGAGTCGCATATATGCTCACTCAGACCGCATGCCAACCGCTGTACGGCAGGGTATCTGATCTCGTTGGACGCAAGGTCGCAATGTCTTTTACCGGTAACATACACAATCTGACGCGCGCGCTCTTAGAATGTCCTATACACAAGCATGGTCATCTTTGCGCTGGGATCGTTACTCTGTGGCGCAGCGAAGGTGATCCGAGATGACTTCTCCGTTGATACTTCCCCTGATCGAATTACCTCAAGACTATTGTGGGACTCATACTAGCCCGAGCTTTGGCCGGTATCGGGGGTGGAGGGATAGTCAGCTCAGTCTGGGTCATCACTTCCGAAATAGTAGAGCCAAAAGATAGAGCCAAGTGGTCCCAGGCACTCAGTGTTACATGGAGTTGTTCTGCCGTCGCGGGTCCTTTACTGGGCGGATTATTCAGCTGTAAGTTCGTTGTCCTACTTGGAGCACGCGCCTCACACGTATCGGTTATAGCTCGCTCCTTTGCGTCGGGCACGATCAGCTGGAGATGGGCCTGTAAGTTGCAAAGTCTTGTATTAGATCTCCGCTCAGTGCCGTCTTCCTCAAGTTTACCTGAACCTCCCTGTTTGCACTGCTGCGTTCGTGCTTCTCGTGCTATCTCTTCGAGATGTCACTATCAGTCGGTCCAGAGGTGCCTCATGGCAAGCATTTGCTCGAAAATTTGATTTCCTTGGCTTGTACGCTGGTGGTTTATTCTCCGTTCGCGCGGACTTACGGCAGATCTGCAGACTACTCTTTATGGTTGGCACAGGACTGTTAATTGTTGGTTTTAGCTTTGCCACAAGTAATGGTTGTAAGGCGAAATTGTGACCTCACGAGGCGAAGCTTAATTAACTTTATAGGGACTTCACCATCCACTCTTTCGCTTATCGTGATGGGACCCCTCATACTAATCATTGGCGGTGTTTACGAGGCACATACCAGTCGTGATGCCTTGTTTCCGCCCGTAGCTTTTCGCAGTCTCGCAATCGGTATGGGAATTTTTTTAACGGGTGACACTCATCGACTCAACAGCCTTCAGTCTGCGTCCTCATTCTCACGTTCTTCCATAGTCTGGTATTCAACGCCGGAACTTTCTATCTCGCGTTATATTTTCAGGTGCGCTTGCCACCCGCGTGAACCAGACGCATTCTTACCCTTCCTCTATTTACCTCTCACTAGGGAGTAAATGGCTCGACACCTCTGGAGGCTGGTATTCAGATGCTACCATATTCCCTCGGATCCTCGTTGGCTTCTATGCCGGCTGCATGGTTGATTGGATATTGGCAAAGAAGAACGGGTGATACGACGGGTCAAAAGTGGGTGATAACTACTGGTCTTCTCATCGCAGCAGTGGGATTTGGTAAGCCCAAGCCGAGTCAAATTGTTGTCTTGAGTTTTCCTTCATGTCTGCATCAGGGCTTCTCGTATTGCTTGACGAGCACTCTCCTCGCCTTTCGCAGCTATCCTTTCCTATGATAGCTGGTGTAGGCATTGGAATGTTGTTCCATGCTCCATATCAGGTGTTTGCAAAAGCGTTGGGACCTTCTGATCTGGCAGCAGGGACGAGCGCGTTTTTCTTGGTGAGATTCACCGGTGCGACGATCGGATTGGTAAGGTTTACTATACGTTATTATCCATTATGATTCACATTTCGGGCCAAGGCTGTCGCTGGTTTGATATTCGATGCGGTACTGTCACACTGCATACCGCCGGACTACCAAATGCAAGGATCGTCTTCATCGATCAATTGGACGTCGTTGAGTTTGATTGAGCCCCTGTCCCTGAGATTGGGGGTTCTAAACGCTGTCTCAAAGGCCATCCAGGTATGTTTGTCTGTGCCTCACCAACCGATGTTACCAGTCATATACACCAATCTCACTAGACAATCTGGATCGTATGTACACCAGTTCTGTGTATAGCCATGTTGGTGAGTATATCGGTCAAGAGGTGTTATCGGATTGCTGATTGTGAGCTGGCTACAAAGATTTCGCTTTTCGTAAAACGTTTCCCTATAGAGGAAAGGGACGACGATAGTCATGAAAAAGGAGATACAAGTGCCTCCTCCAGCTCAACACAACTCACAGTACAGGCATAGAACAGGTAGATTGCACTTCTGTACCATCTGACGGAACTAGTGGAAAGCATGGTGTACGTGTTACGGATGTATAGCCTGGGTATCATTATGATCGGTGTTAGCATGTTTCCCGATTGGATAGTTGTATGTCTCTTAGACAACTGAAATATCTCAGAAAGAAGAACGGAACAAACTCAACACACGATGCAGCTGCGTCGTGAAGCGCCAAATTCCATATCTTACCCAGAGAACTGACGGTGGAGCATACACCTCGTGTTCGGAAGAAACACGATTTCGGTGGTAATTCGGTGGTTAACTGTCGGACCA
The DNA here is from genome assembly GCA_038089455.1 of Tylopilus cf. leucomycelinus. Taxonomy (NCBI): domain Eukaryota; kingdom Fungi; phylum Basidiomycota; class Agaricomycetes; order Boletales; family Boletaceae; genus Tylopilus; species Tylopilus cf. leucomycelinus. Next base: position 28,216 of record JBBPKV010000009.1, read on the forward strand.
CAGATCAATCGACTCCACGCGACAACTATCAACCGCTCACTGGTCCACAACATTAATGACTGCCTGGGCAGAATTACTTACGTGTGTGCGCTCTGGATCAAATACCCTTGAATGCGATACTACCTAATTCCAATCTGGCAAAACGGAGCTCAAAACCCAGAGTTGTTGCAAGTTTCATGTTCACGTGTTGGCGACTCGGAGAACGTCACGCTTAGGCATTGCAGAAGAGTTATGATATCGGTTACGAGAACGACTGCCGTCCAAAATGCGAAAACGTGGGCTGACCTCAGGGACTGAGCTGATGGGCCATTGGTCGACACTTTTCCGCGGGATAAAATCATAAACACACAGCGCACACCGTCAGATGAGGTTTGAGGCACTGCAGGTGCTAAGATAGATACGAGGCAAGGTGCACCACCCCGGAAACGTAAGAAGTGACATTGCGGCAAGAACACGCTCCAGCAATGCAAACTCTACCTTTAGTAAAACCAAATGAGTTCATTGTCACGGGATGAAGTCACTGAAGAAGGAAGAACTGTGTTATTCCCGCTGACCGGGAAACAAACGACGTGTACCAACAACCTGCAATTGGTAATTGCTATACTATAAGTCACTGGGTTCTTTGTGATGAAGACAACATCTTCACTAACCGATCGAGACAATGTGTCGAGAAATCTGGTGCATTCATGCGTCCCCCGGATCGCCACTAATCTTCAAGATCGAGTGAGCGCAGATATCTCGTCGCACGACCGTAGCATGTATGAAGAGTTTACGGTGCCGATCTGCGGAAATTCACGTTCGTTCCAAGTGGGGATGACAGATACCATCCAAGCGTGTAAAGCTTCTTGCCTGGCCACCGCGGGTTTGGACGTAAGTCCGTTGCCGTTACGGAAGTGCTCATGCGTCACGATGGTTATTAGCTATCGGACACCGAAGCAAGGGGCACAGGAGAATAAACACTCACTTGAAGCTGCTCACGTTGCCAATTGGAAGCGACCAGGATTGGAAAGATTGGCAGGGCAGTTACATGGCGTGTTGGTGGCGTGCCCGAGATGCGACATGAGAAACGCCCGTAGTCACGGTGCTGCTCGAAAAAAAGAACATTGCGCTGACACGTCATGGTTAGCTGGTTTGTCACCCACTATCATTTCCCATCATATGTATAGATGGTACAGATGGTGGATACAACTTTTGGGCCAGGAAAGTTCATGTGGGGCTGGCCGAAAGCGGTCGTGTCGTAGAATGGCAATTTACGGGCGTTGAGAGTTAGATTCAGGGCGACCCGGTGTATCCCGTATGTTGGTTCGCTTCATAAGATGTCTGGTCGCCGATTTAGAAGAAACTTGAGATGCTGATCAACAAGCGGACAGAGGTATCATACCTCAGCTAAGACCTGCGTGTAGTGTGGATGTGGAGCCTTTTATGGAGTCAGTAAACTGCAACCGATTTCATGACCACCTTTAAGCGCATGAAATTTCAGACGTATTTAGTACATAGCCAGCCCTTCGACCGTTTCTGAACAGCCACGCAGCAACTCAATAGGACTGCAAGGAGTTGGGCTACAAACACCTCAGCCGTCAGCTTGTGCAACAACGAAAAGAAAGCGAAGCAGATAAATAACAATCTTATCATGAATGGCTTTGAAAGGTCCGACATGAATTGAAGCGGAGCGTGAATTTCAAAGGGAGTCACGCCTCGGAATTTCACGTGTGCGAAAGGGGTACCCCGGGTCTATCCAGACCCTATCTCTTGACGCACGGAGAAAAAAAAACATGGAAAATTTCGCAGTGGTTAGAATCTGCTGGCCTGTTTCCATAACTTCGAACCGACAAGTGTACCTATCTTCGAAGTTTCAGAAAACAAATACCGATTTTATCAATCACGACGCGTGTGACTTTGGTTGTCAGCAACATCATTGCATGGGGTCCTGCTGTGATCAGATTTGTTGGTCGTGTGCCCCTCCTTCCCTCTCTTCTCTCTGACACCGCGACCATGGACCAATCTCTAAGCCTTGCAGAACCTTTTCATGCACCATTTCACTGTGATTCTCAGGTGCATCAAGCACGGAGCCCTGTATTTTACAATCCCGACCATGAGCAGTCCCGAAGTTTAGCCCGCACTTTCTCGCTTCAAGGAAACCCGATATTCAAGGTAAAGGTTGTTAATGGATTACGCAAGGCAGATGTGAACCTGGACGCAAGGTGAGCTTATCTCCCCGATGTCCGTATCTGCTCCAAACTTTTGTTTCATGGACAATATCAATGGGACGACGGTCTGGCGTCTTTACTTTGTTTTTTCGAATTGCTCACTCTATTACTATCATCATAGGTCCTACAAATCACCGTCGTTTGCTGTGCAATTTGTCTCCCTAGTTTTCGCGCTTCGTGTCCCTGCTTGGGGTACGACTGAGAGTATAGATCCCACTCAACTTTCGATTCGGAAGGCGTCCGGCTCTCTGACAAATGCTGTTTATTTTGTCTCCTACCGACATTCGCCACCTATTCCTACGATCTTATTGCGTATTTACGGTTCCTCGTCAGATTCGCTGATCTCACGATCACACGAGCTTCATACCCTCCACGTCCTCTCGTCGCGCTATCACATCGGACCACGTATCTATGGCACATTTTCTAATGGCCGCATCGAGGAGTATTTCGACTCTGTTACGCTAGGGCCTTCTGATCTCCGAGACGAAAAGACTAGTCGCTGGATTGGTGCCCGGATGGCTGAGCTTCATTCAGTGGAGATCACCGCAGTCGAGGGACCACTGGCAGTTAGGGGCCTGGAAGGCAAGAGCTGGGAGATGGGTGTCAAAAGGAACGTCAAAACATGGCTCTCGGTAGCCCACGAGGTGCTCGCTCATCCAAATGTGGATGATGCTGACCGTATCCTTCTCAACCTTGACGCCTTTATTAAGGGTTGGGTGCGTTATATGTGTTGGATATCTCAAGTAGAAAAGTTAGAAGGTGCTAGCGAGCGCGTCTTTGCCCACAACGACACTCAATACGGGAACCTTTTGAGACTCACTGGGAAGTTGTCAGAAGGTATGCCAGAGCACCGCCAAGTGAGTACCTGTTTTATGACGTCAAGCAGTTCATTCATGCCTACTGAAGCTCGTCGTCGTCGACTTTGAGTACGCCTCGCCGAATCCCCTCGCTTTTGACATCGCCAACCATTTTCACGAGTGGACCGCTGATTACCACTCCTCCACGCCTCATCTACTTGATCTTTCACGTTATCCGACAGCTCAGCAGCGGCGTAATTTCTACCAAGCCTACCTCTCCCATGCCCATCCCGAAACATATGCGATTGAAGATGAAGATGAAGCGCGCTTTGCAAAGTTGGAGCGGGAGGTCAGCCTTTGGAGTCCTGCATCCCATGGAATGTGGGCAATTTGGGGTGTCGTTCAGGCAAAGGACGACGTAGAGAAGGGTCATGCAAGAACCGAAGTAGAGTTTGACTACTTAGGGTATGCTAAGTGTCGCATGGAGAGATTTTTTCATGAAATTGCGGCACTTGGCATATAAGCACGCATCGTGTTCAACCATGTCTCAGTCATATAGCTTGAATGACCGGAACCAGTTCAGCAACGAGATTGAAGTAAAGGTAGGCAGTATGGACGAGCATGTAGAACGTGAATATCATAACAGGGCTAAGTCAAGAAATGTCGTGAGATGAGCGTATCAAGAGTTAAAGTGGGCTGTCATGACTGATGATCCAAGTAGAAAATCAGTAGGCCAGCGTGTAAGCACAAAGATGTAGGGGAGGAAGAGTAGAGGAGAATGTCCGACTTTTGGTTCGCGCGCGCTGACTGTCCATCGTACATATTCGAGAAATTACATCCAGCCTTCCGTGATTCTCCCATTTCCAACGGTCAGCTCAGAGGTCGCCCAAGGAGCGTCCCCTTTTACTTCTGAGGGGTGTGGGTATGTAGGCGCAGCTGTCAAGTTGCTGCTTCGAGTAATATTACCCCAATTGCCGGTGCTCCCTGAGCGGACGTGGCTACTACGTGGCATTGCATTAGTAGCGGACGCACGTTCATTCGCCATTGTGAACGAGGGCGTTTGATTCGGGGCTGAAGGTGTTGAAGGAGAGGTAAGGTCGAGATCAAGATCAGTTCCGTTAAAGGAATGACGAGCACTAGCATTGTTCGACGAGGCCTTACTTAATCGCTGCGAGGAAAGAATATGAGTCGTATATATCTCTAACGTTCTCGTCGACCGCACCTGATTATAGCCGACAATGTCCAGCCTGCTTGCATTATGCCTCCCGAGGTCAGGACCAGCTGTCAGCGGAACGGGAGACTTCATCGAAGTCTGCTCCGGGTGTGAAAGCATCAAAGCATTGCTGGCGAATGTTGGGTACGCAGACTTGTTTTGTTTAGTGACATTACTCAGAGCGGATGTATCTACCCGAAGAGATCCAGTAGGTGGTCGGCCATTGAAAAATCCACCCAGGGGAGGAGAGACTTCAACTGGCGTGGCTTCGTTCTTCCTCTGTATGCGTTGTAGCAACGAGATCGAGGACTCATTGGGGTCGCTATTCGATCGCTCGCGGTTAGGAGTGCTCGCAGATGGCGATGGGGCGTCGGCTCCAGGTGCAACACCCGAGACAGGAAGCTCTGTATGTATGAAGCAACATCGCTTTCCGTATGGACAGGCCCCAGAAACCCAGAACGTCTATAGAGCACATGAGCACGGAAGTATAAGGGTCATCAACGTTTCCACATACCCTGCAAATCTCGGTCTTGTACTGAAGAACAACTCGTTAACAGCGGAAACGTTCGTGACCCGAAAAATTTACCTTAGGGTGTCGAGCCACAGCACGAAGCTCTTCCTCTCCATGAGCAAACTGACATTTCGTGCCGTACCGGCACGTTCCCTTTTCCTCCCAAGACCTGCAAAGCTCCGTCTTATATAACCCCAGCTTGCGATTGTTTGCGCTGGGCCCGCCACCAGTCTGCGTACTGGAGCTGCCAGTGTTTGTAACTCCGATCGTTTGGTTCGGTAAAGTTCCATACGGTCCAGTAAATTGAGCTTGTAGGCGGCTCACGGCTGCCGCGACATCTGGGGCATATCCGTCGTGGGGCGAGTAAAACTGATTAGCATACAACCCTATGGGCGGTACGGGAGGGTATAAACCATGAGCGGCTGGCGCAAAGGCTTGGCTGCCCAAGAGAGCCAAAGTAGCAGTATCTCTGAGTGCGGAGGGATCGGATGCAGAGTGTTGGTGAGTAGCCCGGAATGCGTTGTGCTGTTGTTGCACCCGGGTAACGGCTGGGTGGTGGCCATCCACGTGGGGGAGGACCATGTCGTACAACTGTTGAGCATTACCCAAAGAGAGGTGAGGGACATGGCCCGTTGCGTAGCCAAGACCGGTTGGATTAGGAAGTAGAGACTGCGGAGGGAATCCGCGCTGGGACTGGCGGTAAGAGGCAGGTACGATTCCTTCGGCAGGTCGACCTTGGACAAAGTGCTGCGAAGCCCCAGTAATGTTCTGTAGATGGGGGAAGAAAGGCCGCGGCCCTGCCGCATAATCAGTTTCTACTTCAGCTGCTAAATGCCCTGGTACGCGATAGCCGTATTGTTGCTGGCCACGGCCAAAGGGGCCCGCACTGGCTAACGAGGGGTACGTCGGCTGATCGGGTGCAAAGGTTTTATCACCTGCGCCCAGGAGGTCGCGATAGTGGGAAGAAGACCACTGGTGAGGGGGAAGAACATTGTCTCCTAGTCGAATTGTTCCCGGATGTTCCTCGCCTACTTGCTTGAGGCGACGGAGCTCAGCTGACGACAGTCCCCCGCTGAACGAATGTGGTCGCTCCTTTGCTTCGCCACTAGCTGCAACCTTAAACTGGGGAGGTCCGCGAAGGGTATGGCTGGCCGAAGATAGAGCAGACTCGTGGGAGTCTAGGGTATCCGTAGAAGATACTCGAGAATGAGAAGGTGAAAGCTGATGGTCCGAGCCATGAGGTGAGGAATCGATGCTAGCCTCTGAAGCTGTTTCCAGGGGGCTTGCTTCATTATACTGGACGACTGCTGCGACAGCGAGTTTGGGTTGAGGGGGAGTCTTGACGGGCCCGTGAACGTCCTCTGCGAGCTCTGTGACTGAACTGAGTTTCAGTCTGGCGATGTCCTGTGCAAGATCCCACTCTGAGGTTGCGCCAGCATCGATTAACTGGCCGGTCTCATTGAATCGCCAGCGGTGGTTGCTGCTGTTGGAGGCAGCAACGTGATGCTCAGAACGATTTGATTCTGCCGGGAAGCTTGGGCTCTCAGAGATGCTGGCACGGGGGGGCATGGAAGATGGTTTCTGAACTGCGAATAAAGATGTAGGCCGGAAGCTCGAAGACAATTCTGTGGGAGAGTCTTGCGCTGGGGATAAATTCCAATTTTTCTGGAAGAGTACGGGCTAAGCAAACCTGGCACGAGGCATGCACGAGTACTTACGTCTTGTGCGATTTCGTTGTTCAACCGTTGTAATTCGCGTGTATGCGTCCAGGCAAGTGTTCCAGTCGATTGTGCGCGAGTGGGAAAAGATATCGATGAAGCTGATTCACGTGCAGTGTACGAACTGTCCGTTGATGCAGTAGTACCGGGGACCACCTTTTGCATTTAAATCTAAGTGATTGACGGAGATTGACATCGGCAGATGGGAGAGACATGGAGAACTCACCAGTAAATTAGAGTGGATGTGCGTCCAACGATGAATGCAGGGATAAAAAGGTGCTTGGATTGGTATGAGACAATAATCAAGTGCTATGGATATAGGATACGATGCTGAGCTGCGTAATTGACAAGATAGATAGGGCGTTCGTCGACCTTTTGACCAGCTGAGAAGTAGAGGGACGAGCGGCAAAGATCTAGGAAGAAAGGGCAAGATAGGTATAAAAAAGATGAGCGAAAACGAGGCGTCAGGGGGTCGTGAGCACACTGGTCGCGTGTTGTGGATCAGGACCCAGGCAGAGCCGCCGGGGTACGAGAAGCTGATGGTGGTTGAGGGTTTTGCGGATTCTGGAGTGTGATGGTAATGGAATGTGGTAAAGGGGAGGCTAGTAGAACTGTGCAGGGTTTTGATCGCAACGTGCCCTCGTCGAGGCGGCGTTTGTCAAATAATTATGAGCGTGACGAGGAAGGATCCAGTGCCGGTTGGAGCTAAATTAGAACACGACACGCGCACGTTCAAGTGCTCGTTGTCGTTGTCGCCGCCGTAGTATCGAAAGCGAGAGAAGGGGTGCAATTCACGATCGGGGGATGCCCAGTTGAAAGAAATGTGAGCAAAGGCAAGCGCACTGGTTTCGCCAGACTGTCGTGTCGTAACGGCCGGAGCAGTTACCAATAACAGCCGTGGTCGCCGCCATCAACGCAGCGCTGCCGCGTTCTCTCATCACGCTTGCATCCGCGACGTCCGCAACATCCTCAACGACGGTCCACTTGTCAAGTGCCCCCACAAGGCCGTCTGGCTGCACGGATAAGCCCTAAACGCGACGGCGATGACGGTGCCGTGTCTATCAGCTCCGCCATCTTCTCTCCACCTCCTCCAGGCCTGCGATGAGAGCATGTGAACCCCGTGACGAGCCTCAGCCCGCGCGCTAACCCCAACTTGCCTGCGACACGTGTACTCACACGCCATCTTGAAATCAACCGCAGTTCCCCATTAGATGCCTCGACAGAGTATTAAAGGCGCTCTTGGCCCGTTCCTGTGGAGCGGTGAGGCGGTGTCGTATTCACATTGGGCAGTAACCCGCAGGCGCATGTATTCTCCGTACTCCTACGGAGCCCCCCCTTTTTTACGTGGAACAAGGGAGATCCGTCTCGGACATGCCTGCCAATCCTGATGTGCTTCCGAAAATCGCGGACATTGAATTCTCTCGGACTAGGAAAACGAAGCAGATTATCGCCTTTTTGTGGGTCTCTCGTCGAGCCGTGCGATCGCCGTGGGACTCGCCTCATGCCGGAGGCGAGACTATAGGGGATGTGGTTTATGCTAGTACCTGACGGTCACCTTGAGCGATTCCAACAGTCAATTAAACGTAACCTTTTCCGGGTCATGCACTCATGGGGTGCTGTTCGGGTGAACAAGACGTTCGCACGTTATCCCAACCCCATCCCAACCCACACCTGATATGATCATATCTAGACAATGCGGTCTCCACGAGGTTTCGAATTCCAGGTTAGTTCTTTGGCTACAAGGTATACTCACTGGCAGCAGTCGATCTCAATTAATCCTTACGCAGCACATAATGTACTTCGTTCTGGCGGTCTTCCGTTGTGAAATGAAACACGACTCTATTCGTTTGGGCGGGCCTGCATGCGCACCTGGGAAATTTACTTTACTCGCCTATCGTATAGCGTCAGCTGAGGAGACAAGACGCCAAGTACATGTGTAGTATCAATGATCATACGCAAACTTATGTTTACATACTGCCCCGTGTCGATGTGTGGACGCGTTACATCAAGCGTCTGTGAGGTCGAAATCATAAGTACTCCCGCAAATAGCTACGCGATTAATCCTTACAGTACGATGTACCAACTAGCATGGTGGAAAGGCTTTGCAGTTGATCTTCATTAAACAAGGATTGGTCTTTGTGCCATGTATCCTAGTTAAACATTATACGACTTGTCCACCCAATAGAAGAGGTGCCATACCTGGTGTGTCTGGGCAGCGTACACGACAATCAGCCGTCGGTCCACAGTTAATGTAGCATTCCGTACCTTCTTGAATTCAGAGGCACAGTGACGTATTGTTGTTGAAATCGGAGGGGGATCGGTCGCATGTTGGGCAAGCACTGGAGACATGCCATTCGTTAGAAATGAATTATAGGAGAACGACAATAAGGATGAAACATATGAGGCCGACCTTCTGTCAGAGGAGGCATCCAGGATTCAACTGAGTAGGGGAAACTCTCGATCAGGGCACAAAGCCCAAGGATGGCCGAGTGCAGTTTTCTCATGGATTCACCATAATTTGGTGCTGATCGAGAGGGCAACTTGACGGTACGAGTCAGAGAGATAAACCGATTCTGTTGCCGCGGTGTCAGCTAACGTTATAACATCATCACGTACGTACCTTGAGGGGTATGATGTTCTGACGCTGCGAGCAGCGAACTATACCGGATAGCGTCTTCGAGGACATCTCGCGAACTTCGACGTTCTCATCTCCCAGGCATTCAAGCAATACGTCCATGACCTTTGACACCCCAATGGGAGAGATCATCAACAGATTACGATAGAAAAACATCACCAGGACTGGTAATGTATGGAGACGGATACGCCAGGACTGCAGGAACTCCATCATATCATGTCTGCAGGCAAGAACTATTTCACATACCTTGGAAAACTGTATCGCCTCCACCAGTTTCTCCAAAACTACCTCTGCAAATGTAGCTGGCAAGTAGACTCCACACATCACCTCCAAAACGGCACTGCTATATTTCTGTAGTTCTGGATTGTCATTGAGCTCCGACATATTGAGTATTTCCGGCCTGCCAGCGCGTGTAAACCTCGGAACATTTCAAACATGATGAACGTACAGCATCTTCATGGCGGACGGGAATGCGAGACACGCCTCGGACCAATGAAAAGAAACCCATAGCCATAGTAGCACTTCAGGGAAGGTAAACGACGCGACGTCCGGTTGCGTACCACTTACTCGTGAGACCAACTTTATCAAACTATTTACGAATCAGATGGGGCCAATGGGCCTACGGGACACTTACCTGAGACTGGGACACCCGCGGAGGAGGCAAACGCTGGTCCTTCCACTCAGCGAGGCACTGAATAATCTTCTGAAATCGATCATCGAATAAACTTTCTCTGAAAAATAGCTTAGCATAGTCAGACAGGAGGGTAGAACATACTTACCGGGTACCAAGAGGGTCCTGAGTCTCGTTACAAGAAGCCAACAGAACAGCAACTGAAGGGTACGATGGACGCCATCTATTCCTTGCAATGAAATACAGAGCGCTTGCTATAATGTTACGAATCTGCGGAAATTCTTTAGCCACTTGGAGGCAAAAGACTAAGCTCGCCAGATGGCATACCTCTGCGTAATTTGAGTCTGCATTGTCGAAGAACAACGAGACATATTTTTCTGAGATCAGATTAAACCGTGCCCCCATGGAGTCTATCAAGATAGAAACGGCATTCAATGACTTGGTAACTGGGCTCGTGTGAGTGATACAACTCGGAAGGTAGGTCATGTCGATTTACCTGCAAATGCCGAGTCTCCTTGGAAGTCCAGCTGGAGAGACAAAATCCAATCCACAAGAGGCTTGTTTCGGCGAGGATCGCGGTCTTCCAGTACCGTCTTCGCATCGAGTAAGTCAGCGATGTGGAAGGGAAAGTAGTGCAGAATACTGACTTGAAGGAACGAGTTCCAGTAGACCACAGTATCTGGTCGAGCTTGGGTGAGGATATGGTTAAAGCGAGGCACTAACCAACTCCACAAGGCGTTAAGGCCCCCTTGCGACCAGTGCTTGGAGCCTATGATACCTGAGTACGTGCAAATATAAGCCGAAATTTGCTTACCCCTGAGTAAGCCCGTCAGGATTTCAGCAGCAGCAGCCTGTTGGAATTTATCAGTACTGGCGAGTAGAGGCTCCACAACGTCGAGCAAGTCTTGCAAGGTAGCATCCTCAAACATTTTGGCTGAGGGTTTGTTATGTTAATCGTCACTGGATCCATCCGTGCGAAGGGACAGACCGATGGACTTGATGAACAAAACATTTTCGGAACGCAGGTCAGAGGTACCAGCACTATTATCCGTTTCCTGGCTCCACAGAGCAACCAACTCAGAGTAGTAATCTTTACCGGTGTACTTGCTTATAATGGCTAACGATTCTGAGGATGATGCGTTCCACGCAGTAGGTTGTGTAGTGTCAACCGTGATGTATCCTCGGATGGTTGTGCTCCACGTCAAAAACCCGGTCTCGAATTTATCGATAAAAGAGTCACTGGAAAACCATCAGCGCAGAACTAGTATACTGCAGGTTGTGCTTACTTGGGCCCTACCACAGGTTTGTGGAGGGTGTTCAAAAACTGTGTATGATCGCTGATAGTAATTTCACTGGATAATGGATTTCGCCACTGACAGAGCCAAAGTTCTTCATCATTCTTTGCGTAGGTCCTCATTTTGATGAAAAGTAATTCTCGTACGATTCCCCTAGAAGCAACGGTCATGTAGCAAACAAAGCATGTGTCAAAAATGTGTGCAACTCTTACTGTTGCGAGCTGAGCCGAATCAAGGGTTGGGGGCTTGTTGTTTGTTTCATTAGGAACCTCACCGCATCAGGTGGTGTCGGCGCATCTCGTCTCATAAGTCCAAGCATGAATGTAATGGCCATCTGAACATATCGCCACTGCAAACAATAATTATCAATTGGCAGTCGACGATAAGGGATGTGCAAACATGGGTTGTAGGACGGACAGCAACGTCAAGCACAGATTGGACCTAAAAATGCAAGACAGATCGGCATTGCGAAATATCGGTCTGACTCAGCAGATGTGAACCTACTGTGAGTTCATACTCCTGGCGTTGTTTCTGAACCCTCTTAGGGGCTATGGCTAGAGCAGTTTCTCGCAACTCGTTGTCAATATTGCAAGCATCTAATTCCGCTTCGAGATCGCGGAGAACCGCGTTGACTCTAGGAACATCCACAGAATATACAGCTGTGCGGATGGACTCTTCATTGAGGTGAATAAGGCAATCGGAGGAATTCGTCGAGATTAGTTTCTGAACTGAAGGCTGTCCAAATAACCAAGTCAGCCGAGGTATGGCGAGTGCATTAAATCCGCACTTTCTCCTCATGTTGGCATTCTAGTAAAGAAAGTAAGTATCGCCTCTGCAAGGACTGATCTGCGAGGGTGTGAGCTTAACGAAAAAAAAGACACTTGGTGCCATACCAGCCATGATGTATGCAGCTTTCCCATGAAAACATTTAGTATAGAGTGTAGTGGCGACATATATTGCGGACGCACTTATTCCCTTATTTCCAAGCACGTAAAGAGCTCCTTTCATGCGATCAGGGTTATTCCCCCTGCTTAAGGCGTCGAACATGGTTGGCAAGATGTATCTAGTGGATCGCACGTAGTACTGCCTCCATTGTTAGTTCAGTTCTGAGCGCTCCGCAAGGCAACTTACACCGCATATGTTGTGTAGCACGTTCTGCGCTAGGCTGCAGGAGAGGTCAAGCGACAATGAAAAAGAGTAATCACCCACGTACCGCCGCACCCTAGTATACGGCGATAAACAAAGCGCTGCCAGGTCATCCCTTAGTAATCGATCATCCAACTCGGATCGTCGGCGATACAGAGCATGCATGTACAGGCGACTAGAGTGATGGAGTTGTGCTCGCTTAACCCAAACGACTCGTGCGTTATCTTTTTGACGAGCTGACATGCGATTCACTCTGCACAAACCCATAAGCCCTCAGCCACACTGGAACGGGAAAGACTGGGCGCACTCTCGAGACTGGATGAAGTTCTTCTGTAAGGTTGTGAAGTCGCCTCTGCTCATCCCATATTCAAGGAAGAACGTATCGAGGGCCTTGACTACTGCAATCACAGCATCGATATGGTCTTCCTCCTTTTGGTCTTGGCGTAACTTCTTTGCAGCGAGATGTATGAGATTCCCGAACCGGGTTCGCAATTTCACTACGCGTTGGTAACGTAGGTCTTGGGGGTCCGTCAAAACTAGCCCTGCTTGGACATCCAATTGGTTGACGATAAGTCCTTCTAAATCGACATCCGGATCGGAACAGGAGTTAACAACTTCTTTAGGCTCCTCCTTGTAAATCGTGGGCATGCCACTCCAGATGGCCTTCGAGAAAGCCAGGTAGCTATTCTCGCAGATCTTAATCAAGTTACAGCTAGCCACGTAACCGCAACACCTACCGACAGAAATCGTTACGGGCAATGCTATCCCATTTATCCGGGGAGTTTACGAGGGCTTCGAGTTTGTCAAGTGCTGGGGACGCAATGCGGTCCAAGATTTGAAGTACAAAGTCAACCTCTTCCGCGCTCGGAACTGGAACATTTCAACTCGAGTTTCTGGAAGAACTGGTAGAACAATGACATCATACCATGCCATTCGATTTTAACATCTTTGGGCTCAACAAGAAGGCCCCACCGCGTACTGTGGGCCTTGTTGAAGTCTGAAAAAAAGGAAACTTACTATGTTTCACAAGCAGAGACAAGACCAAAAGCCCCACCTGGATCCAACCATTGATCACTGTTGACGAAATGATTGTTGATGGGGTAGACTGCCGTCAATGTGTGCAAGACTCGTGACACCAAAGCAGCAGTTCCTGAGTACCCTCTTTCGCTCTTCGTCTTCTCGAGCAGGAGCGACAGAAGCCGGATAATTGTCTCTCTGTGTTTCAGTAACTGCGAAAAGGACATCAGCTGACTAAATTTCATGGTCACTTCTATAACTCACAGCAGGCCCGCCATAGCCAAGGCATCCTCTGAGGATGGCCATATCTGACACAGTAAATCGGGTAGCTTAGTACATCACCTCGTGAGAATCATAAATCGATGCTTACTCCAGTGGAGGGTCGTGTCAGAGGGCACACTCTCGTGCGTTGAAGTCGTTCGGATGCTGGACGCTCCGTGCTTCAGTTCCTCTTGGATCTGCAGGACACAGAAGGATAGAAACTTGTCAATGGTTTGCTGAGGCTTTGCGCGCGCGAGACAAGCAACAAGGTGCCCGAACGCCCTCACGGCGTTGGACTTTGCGTTCGTTGTGGCATAATCGTAAACTAAGTTGAGCACGAGGTCGAAGAGCTGATCGGATAGATGAAGACAGACGACATCGGCCATGCTCTTTATAGACCTCAGAACTACCTCCTCAGTCTTACCTCCTGTCGTCTTCTTTCGGCCTCCTTCTTCTGGAAGATTCTCGTACAGGGCGAGGACACGCCGGAAGAGAGACGCCACCCAATCTGCAGCGTTAAGTTAGTTTTCAAACCTTGATGCAAGAAGTAACAAATACCTGCAAACCCTGAAGTGCTCTCGCGCAGAAGAGTACGCTCTTCATCCCTGCCCAAATCAACGAACAGGCTCATCTCAACGCCTTCAGGAAGCGTCTCATTGTTGTCGAGCTCCATGAGATCTCCGCTAGGCGCGTCGCCAGACAACGCGAATCCAGATTGGTGCATAGAAATGTCGCCGATCTTGACATGCTGAACCGCACTAACAATGAATGATGTCGCACATATAGTCTTGTTGGGGTCATTCTGTACCCAAGGATGTCAAAGATAAACGGAGAGGAATGAAGAAATTGACGGACTAAATCAATCCCTGGGACGCACAACTCAAGGAGTGGCAGAAGGTGCTTTTGGCCAGGGCGCCATAACTTCTCGGAGACCAATGGGAGAGATATACCAGAAAGTATCTTCAGAACGGCTGTAGTCCGGTGTGTCTCATTAACAACTTCTAACCCTCCATAGGCCCGTTCGAGCAGTTCTGGCATGACCAGCGTAGGCTCGAGTTGTGCCATTACGCGTAGGGCTCCTTGTGTCATGGCGAGTGAGAGTGGATCCTTCGAGAACATGGCAAGCAGAGCAGGTGTTAGGAGGCTGGTGACGAACGCTCGACGAATTGCAGTTGTGAGACGACGAGTCTTCATATTATCTATTAATGCGACGGCATAATACCACTATACAGTACTTACCACCGGAGTGCGACAGGAAGGCAAATGCTCCTCAAACCAACGATCAGCGAACTCGGCCGTCAGTCGTTGAAGAAAGCTCGTAAGCTACAAGCAAAGTCAGGAGGAAAGAGTAATGCACGAAGCATGCAACATGCTTACCAAAACCGTCCAATGTCCATGATTGGATGGATGGAAGAAGGACTCTGTACTAGTGATCAGGCGGTCCAAAGTGTCCAAGGCCTTTGAACCCGCGAGATATGTTGCCTGTCCATTTGGGGAAGATGGCGTCGCCGATGCAGAATCACGGAGAGGGCCATCGACGGCCATGGAGTAGACGAATAGCTTAGCGAGAGAGTCTAGATTGAGACTACGTTGGTGCCTTCATGCACACGAAGCAACCTATGAACATGCTCACTTATGCGACTAATAGTTTTCTTAATCTTGGATCCCTGGCGGACGGACGCTGCATCCGCATGGGCTGAAGGCAGATTGGGGCTCTATGACAAAGTTAAAAGTCACACTGAAAAGTCCTACTCCAAGGTCGCTCACTCGTGATTTCCCTATAGGAACATCTGGAAACGAGTGTGAGTGCAGACTTGACAGACATGTGGTTAGAGCCTACACATGGATTCAAAGCCTTTGCTGACTAGCAAATTCCATTCTTGCTCAGACCAAATACCAACATCCTTCCACTGTGCCCCACCTTCTTCACCAAAATTACTAGCTTTGCCCGCGACATGTTCTTCTGCCAAGGTTCCAGCCAACTCAAGGAAACGATCATCCATTGAAAAGGAATTGAATGCTTCCCAGAGTTTGAAAATGACAGGAAGGTAGAGATGCGGGTGAGACGGCGGAAGGAAGGAAGTCAGCACCGGAACCATGGTAAAGATCGTCTACATAGATTAGGCATAAATATTAGATGTGTAACAGAGAGGAAGGGGAGTTTACATTGGGAGTGATCGTCGGTAGGAAAGTCCTGAGCATGTCAGGGATGTCATCAGCTGTGAAGTACGGTTTGCAAATTTCCGCGACGTAGAGCAAGATATTGTTCAAGTTACGACTAGAGAAGAAAGTTAATAAAACCAGAGCATAGCAGTGTAGATGTTGCACACTTTGACTGGCCAAGACGCTTCTTTGGGAAAAGCTCCTTGTAAAGGACTTGCCAAAGAGGCTGCCATTGGAGATGCAGATCTTTTGATTCAAGCCAGCGCTTTCCAGCCCTGCCGATGAGGCGAGAGATCATGTCTGCCCAACTTCGGATGACACGGACATCCAAACCAGGAACGAGACACAAGTCGTAGTAGAACCTAACAAGCTTGGAGCGAGTGGAGGTTGTTAAGGGGTAGCGCAACTGCAGCCAACTGGGGAAGATGAGATATTGGTGGACAAGAGAGCGGGCGGAGAAGCATACCATTGTAGCCTTGCATCCCAAGTTGTGAGGACAGACCAGTTCTTGGACTCGGCGCATATAATGAGCTTAGCTATGATGTGCTCTAGCATTTGCTGCATCTCCTGGAGAGATTCACATTTATAGGGAAGAGCATCGAGATAGACGGCAAGGTTAGCTCTTTGTTTGTCATAGGTAGATTGGTCTGGGGCAAGAGTCTCTTCAGCAGGTGAATCAAGGACATCGATATCGTCCTCGTCCATTTCTACCCTTTGAATAGACAAGTTACCAGAGCCTACGTCAGCAATTATGCTGGGAAGGAGTAGATCAAGTGTGGCCATATAGATGGGTTCAGATGGAAGCAAGTGATGGGTCGGAGGCAAGGGGATGAGACGTACGACGAAAGGGAAGGTGTGGCTGACGCGTCCTTTTACTACGGGCGTGATTGCGTATGCGATCTTAGTGACACTTTTAGTGGGGCGATACACGAGCAACCACATGTGCACGTGACCACTCATGTCGCACCTCTCCTTTGGTCGAGCATACACATGGTCGAAAAAACCCGTCCTGTACTACGGCGTCGCCTCTCTGCTCTCTGCAGCGTTCGCGTTTCGTCACGCTACCACCCCCATACATCTTGATGCAAAGCGGGACGTCGTAGGTAAACTCACTCCGGCGCTCTTGACTCCCTCGAATTCACCCCACCTCAGTCGATCCTGCTACTTCCGTCGAATTCCCGAAACAACTTCGTGTCCCTTCCAGGTTCACCCCGCCTCCGCACTCTCTCCTAGGGGTCGGTGTCCGCACGGTCTCCTTCCTTGGTATCAATGTCTATTCCGTCGGGTTTTATGCTGACCTCACAACCCTGAAACTCAACGTTCGTCCCTCTGCACTGGCGTCGATACCGTTGCTGAACTGCGAGGACTCTGCCGCAGATACCCATCAGTGCCACACCCGAGGAGAAAATCGACTACATAGTCCGAAACGCCTCATGCATCCTCCGCATCGGTGAGATTACTCCGAACTTGCCTCTATCCGTCCACATACCTTTCTCTATAGTCCCGACGCGTAGTACCTCGTACACTCACCTGCGCGACGGTTTTATGCGTACTTTGACAGCGCGTCTTCGGCTCGCCAAGTCCCGTGGAACCCTTTCCGCTGAAACAGAGACCGCTGTGCAGTCGCCTCTCCGCAAACTCAAGTCGATATTTCCTACTACCCAACTTTCAAAGGGCACCCCCCTCGATATTCACTTGACCGCACCCACCAAGGACTCAACTCACCCGAGGAGTTTAGTATTTTCGGATTTAGGTGTCATTGAGAGTGACTGGGTCGCTGAGGAGTTCGTATTAGCATATTTCGAAGGGGAAGGGATTAGCCCTTCAGTGAGCACAACCTCTTGCTAGCAAAATGGGGCCTACTAAACGTCCGCTTAGATGAAAAAGGCGACTGTAGAACGGTTGAGCAGAATCAGAAACTAATTTTGCAATTTTGTCTTCTGTTGGCAACGTTGATCTTGGCGACCTTAATTGGCTTATTATTATATATGTAGTGTCCCGTTTAGCTCAGTTGGTAGAGCGCGTCACTAGTAATGACGAGGTCAGTCGTTCGAGTCGGCTAATGGGAACTTTTTTGAGTTTATGTTTGATGTATATTCGCATTTGGCAGCGATCTTAGCGCAACGTTGATGTCTACAACTTCTCTTGCTCGTTTATCTTGGCGTCTACACCGTGCTCAGCCTCTCCCCAAATTCGTGCGCCCGCCGCGCACAGCAAGTGGGCCCTTTCTCATTCATTTGGTCGCCTCCAGGACATACGCGAGCGGTCAAAGTCAATCTTCTCTGCTCACTTCCATCCTCGACCAGAAGCAGAGAACGTACTCGGGGAGGGAGGACTCGGTTGGGCCATTCCAACTCGGTATATCACAGGCAGCCCTGAAGCGTGGGCAGAAGGCTAAGAAGTGGTCAGAACTGAGTGTCGGTGGCAAAGGCAAGTCGACACCGCTTTACTTGCCTGTGTATCGCTAATGGAAGTACGCTCTAGTACTACGCACGACTCAACGCACTACCAATCTTACTGTAATACTGCTCGGCGCTGGACTGTCTGCCGTGCTCGTCTACGCACTTACTTCGGAACTCTTTTCAAAGAACTCCCCTACAGTGCTCTATAGCGATGCCTGCGAGCGAATCAAAACCTCCACTCGTGTAGGTTCTACATCGAGGGATAACCAGTTTTTTATTGATCGGGCGGTAGGTTGCCAAGCACTTTCATTCTCCTCTCATCTTCCACAACAACCCACCCTCTGCCGTGCGTCCACGTCATCGGCATCGGCATGTTGCATCACAAATAGCTGTCGACTCTTCCGGCCGAGAACACATGCTGTTGAACTTTTACATCCAAGGTTCTTGTTCGCCCACAGTGTTACTGCCTGCAGAAGACGAGAAACACGGGCAATGGGCAAGCTATGTCGACTCGCTGGCCGCTTTGAGTTTCGAGGACGTCAAGGAGAAAATGTCTCCTTTTATCGACTCTGCCAAGAATGCTTTCAAATATCTCAGAGGGGATGCTATCCCTTCTGAGATCCCCCCCTCGGCAACGGCCAAGGATGCGACGAAGGGCCAGGAAAGAAAAACCGAAGAACACTCCTGGTGGGGGTTGACAGGCTTGTTTTCTGGCCTCCGCGGGCGGAGATCACATAATGGAGACAGCCATGGAGCAGGGATAACTTGGACTGAAGGGGAAGTACATGCAGATCTCGTGAGGGTGCGTTGAAAGATTCTTTAGCTGTTAGTTCAGCCGTGGCTTGCAGACGGGGCACGTAGAGTGCCATGCGGGTACTCGATGTGCCATATGTGGCGTGTACCATGCCTGCATTCAGCATGCATACGTCTGGTGGGCTGCAGGGGCATCGCATACTAACAGTGCGAAATAACAGAACGATGAAGGATACTTCGTGTTCCGGTACCTCCTTATAGACATACCAAGTGCGTATAGGCTTGTTTGCTTCCTATGAGACCCACCTTGCCCGCTCAATGCGGCTGGGCCCTTCCTAATTTGACTGGTCAACAGACTCGGAAAGCCGAAAACCGATCAGGGTATTTGTCGAGCGGGCACCAGGCGTTCGTGAGAACGAGCCTATTATGCGGTTTCATTCATCCTGAACACACACTGGGGGCCGTACGTCCATATCAAGGGCTGAGGAGAAACACGCTGGAGCTCGATCGGCACCGTGTTTCTCCGTGCACCGTTGTAATGCATATTATCACAATGAAACCCAGCATGGTCTCAGCAAGGAAGTGCCAGAGCACCAATCATGGGCGTGGGCGATGGGCTACATTGAACGTCTGAGAGGATATGTACTATTCTCCGAAAAGCTTCTGCACGCGTTTAAGGACGGAGTCCTTCTCAGGGTCTGCGAAAGCGTGTTGTGAATGAAAAGCGTTAGCAAAGAGCAGCCGAGAAAACGAGTGGGGGCTGCTTACCGTATGGGTGGTCCTTGGATGGGATCTCGAGGAGGGTAGGGAAAGCTTGCTGGTACCGATCGACCGTCGGTCTGATCTTTTCCGCAACCTAGATTGATTAGAGCGATCTCAAAAGCATTGACGGACAGAGTGTCTAGTACGCACATGCTGGTTAATGAGCAGGATTGCTACATCCTTACGTTCCGTGAATTCTTGAAAGGCTGCCTCGATGGTTGATATCTGGGTCTCTAGGGAAGAGTCAGAGAGAAGAGCGAGGCGCGCTGGCGAACGCACTGGAGTCGACGATGAGGAAGTTCTTTTTCTGATGCTCGTTGATGTGGCCGACGCCAGCGAGCAATAGACCTGTTATCGAGTCCTGTAAATGATTGAGCAGAGAGGCGCGATAAGACGTGGACTACAGACTTCGTCGCCAATGACAGCGATCAATGTTCTGTCCTTGAAGGTGTGCGCTGCCATACCGAACCGGACTCGGAGCCACGAATGGCAACAACCAACTTGTAGGGGTCGCCGACGTTGACGCCGACGCCAACGAACTTCGTGGACATGGACATCTTCAACCGCGGCCCGTCCATCTCTGAGGACACGCTGTTGTACGTACTCTATCCTCCGCCTGCGCTCGCCGACAACGCCTCTTGCACCTCCCTCGCGGCGTGCATTACTGATCTCGTGCCAACACTCCTCCCTGACTTCCTCTGGCACCGCGACCCCTTTCAGCTCAAAATCGTGCCAGATCCAGGCGCCCTCCATGGTGAGGACAAAAACGTCCTCGAGGGCCGCATGCGCGTTGGTGACGCCGTCGACGATGAGTGGTGTGCCGTCTGGCTCCTCAGAGAGATCTCCAAATGGTGGGACCTCGTCATTAGGTCTGTTCGCGCACCGTTCACGTCTCTCGCCGCTCACCTCACTATCCCAGCGCTTCTGACTCAGACGGCGAGTTCTTGCTCATCGAGGCTGCCGAGTCCCTGCCCCGCTGGGTGAATCCCTCCAACGCGATCAACAGGGTGCGCGCCCCTCTTCCCCCCGTTGACGGTAAGAACGGTCAGCTCAACGATTTTACTCTTATGCTGTAGGTGTGGATACACAGCAACCGCTTGCACCTCATTCCTCTCTCCCACGTTTCTCCTCCCAGTAAGTCAAGGAAGCATCCCCGCATTCCTAGCGGGAAGGAACACGTGGGGGACTACCTTGCCACGGACGAACAGGACAAGTATGTTGCCATCGAAGACGCGCTTCCTCTCGTGCGTGACGCATCCGTCGATACTCTCGCTCCCAGAGTGGTCGAGGACATCGTATGGCAGAGGATCTCGGGCTATCCGGCTGCTGCGTGCAACCACGTGCATACAACCATGGCATACCTCCCTATCGACATTGCCCGTGCCCTTACTGCTGACCGGTCCCTGATTCAGAAGCCCATCGAGGCATTCTATACTCGCGATGCAATTCAACTTCGTGTGAGTGCGCGTGCCAACCTAGTCGGCGTGTATTTACGGCCAGTCCTAGGCTGCCCACAAAATGACACGCTTTCCGCCGCGTCCAAACATCTTGTGCAGGGTCAAAATGACACGAACCGCTTATGCTCAGCTGTTGGGTCAAAAGTTCTATCCACCCAGGATATTCGGCAGCTTTGAAGAGAAAGAAGGTACTGCTGCCTGGCGTTGGCGAGATATCGGCATGAAATTGGTCAATCATTCGGCTTTGGCAGATTTGCTCGATATTTACGTGCTTTTTTAGGCTTGTGGATTCGAAATCCTGTTCCAAGAATCTAAAAATCGTGGAGACGTTGTGAAAATAACCACGGAAGCACTGAGTTCCTCCGTAAGTCTTTTTGTTTATTTTCCTGGCTTGTTGTGTATCTCGTCCTTCCAGGCGGAAGCACGCAAAGATGCCCTTCGCCGTTCATCAGACTATAAGGCATATTTGACCCGTCTTGCCACTGTCGGCTACTTCCGGGACGAAATCGAGGGTTCGCAGTTATGGAACGAGCTTGAGAATAAGGCAATTGACGTTTATGTTGAGATTCGACGGGAAGAGTATGTTCACGGTTTCGAGCATCGTGCATTTGGTTGATCAGATCACTCCTTGGCAGCGGGATATCACGGCCGTCGTTTGCAGCCCTGTTCAATGCAGCACTTTCTCGTGCTCCAGAAACGCTTTCGCATGCTGATCTAGTTCAAACGGAAGACTCGGATGAGTGGATGAATGTCGATGCCAAGGATCTCGATGAAATGCTTGAGCGTGTCATGCGCGCTGGTGACTCGACCATAGAGAGACGTACTATGGAAACGGACAGTGAGGGAGCCAGGGAAGACGAAGTCACGAAGGAACAAACGAACAAGCTCCGCGATCTCGCTGCCAAAGTGGAACAATTCGTAGAAGGAAGAGGAGATGTGGAAGGGGCACAATTTGAGGAGTGCGTCTCCGTCAGTTTCTAAAATGTAGTCGGCGTCACCTGACACTTTGTTTGTGTCCTTGTTCTACAGTGAAGCATTTTCTGACGAAGATAGCAAAGAAGACGACGATGAAGACCCATTCAGCGACGAGAGATTTTCTGACTCGGATGACGAAGAGTCTGACGTAGAAACACGGAAAGCAAGAGAAACAGCTCGTCAGCGAGCGATGGATAACCTCGTTCCCGCTCTGCCAGCTTCCGAGTATGGTCAGATGCCCGCTTCTTTCAATACGCAACGTGTGGCCAAAACATCTGTTCTGAACGAACAGGTTGAAACTGGGCTCTCTAAAGCTGATCCTGCGGCAAACGACACTGCCATCGGAGAACCGAGCTCGCCTATGCGCACGCGTCCGATCCGTCCTCCACTTCTTTCACGTGATGAGTACGAAGGAGTCGATTCAGACGACGAGTCCTCCTCGTCAGACCCGTTGGCTGGTGGTGGTGACGAAGATGCCGAGTCAGAAGAAGACCGGCCTCAAGTGGTCGGCGAAATCGAGGTGGATATGAATGAAGAAGAGGCAGAGTTCCTCGAATTTTCAAGACATGCCTTGGGCATTTCTAATGACATGTGGAGTGATATAATTAATGAACGGCGAGGGCGAGGAGGTATGTTTGCGTGACTTATAATTCATGTGGGGATGTCTAACGATGATGTCAAGCATTTGTACCAACGAGCGTAACAACAACGGGAAAGGCAACAGCGGCAACGAAGATGACGTCCGAGCAGCCCCGCCTGCCGCCACCAGGCGCCCCTCTAAACAGGGACCCCAACCTGAACTCCTTCGAGGCGGTGATGCAAGCGATGGACGCCGAACTGTTGCGCTTGCGACAATCGACTGTTAGATCAGAGCCCCGAACGCAGAGCTCACTGCGGACGCAAATGGAAAAGGGGAAAGCGCACGCAGTGCCAACCGGTGCAGACACCGACATGGATATTGAGGCCGCTATGGAAGCTGAACTTGAAGCACTAATAGAGCGGGAGGATGCCGGGGACTCGGACGAGGAGAGCAATAAGCCAAGCATGGATTACAACCTGATCAAAAGTTTCTTGGAGAGTTTCAAGAGCCAAGCAGGTCTACCTGGGCCGGTCAGTAGTCTCGCCGGAAGGCTGCAGCCTGGATGGACTTTACCCAGGGACGAGACATGAATGAAAGGTATTGACAAACCTCAGTTTGAGTGTTCGCGGGCGTTGCTGTGGGTACTAGTAAGTAGGTAGCAGGCGATCGGCTAAGTATTAACACTTCGGGTCGGGGACAATTAGTCAATTGCCACCTCACACTGAACGGCCATGATACACGCAGTATTAATCTGTCAGTCGTCCTTTCACACCTGTCCTCACCGTCTGATCTGCGCCGTCAGTCAACACTTCGGGTATTCCAAGGCTGACCAAGTTCTACACCCCACTCCATCAGTCTCCTCAAACGGTCCTCCAAAAGATATTTTCCCTGATCTCGCTCCGACCAACTGGATGGTGCAACTTTCTGGATGCACCCGAACTCGAGGCATTCCTCAGTCCCAACGATGACTCGGACGAGCGCTGGCGGGTCGTATATAGAAATTACGCAACTCTCTACTTTGTGTTCGTCGTCGACAGCGCCGAGAGCGAGCTGGGAATACTAGACCTGATCCAGGTGAGCAAAGACACCTGTTCACGCAACCGTGCCAAAAAAACCGTGCCAAAAATGCTGGAACCAAGGTCTTTGTGGAGGCGCTGGACCGCGCGTTCGAGAACGTCTGTGAACTCGACCTAGTGTTCCACTTTGACGAGGTAGGCTTTCACGAAAGGGGTAATGTACACTGAGTCAAGATATAACTCGAGGTTCACCATATTCTTGCGGAGATCATCCAAGGTGGCCTCGTCCTAGAAACGAACGTGGAGGAGATCAGTAACTCGGGTAGGCACACTAAACGTTTTCGCCATGGCGGTGGCGTATTTTTGGACAACGAGTATTCGCCTATCGGAAGCCGCCTCATCACTGTTTCATACTGACATGACATGTAGCAAAAGCAGCATCCAAGGCACGAAAGGATTCGTTCATATCAGCGAACCCCCTCGCCTTGGGCGCTGGCGTAGGAGGTGCTCGAAACGGGCCGCTGCCAACGCCGCTGGGGTGGTTGACGGACAAACTAACGGGGGTAAGTGGGCGGTCGTAGTACGAACAAAGTGTAAAGTGTGCGACGATGCTGCTACGGATTCGGCGTTGTACACAGACGCATGTAAAAAGATGATGTGCCACGCGGAAGGGAACAAGTAGACGAGTGTTTGGTAAGGTGGAGTAGCGATTCGGAAGTATTAGGGGTGATGGCGGATCGACTGAGCGGAAACTCAGGTCACCAAGACTGATGTGCCTATAACATGGGTCAATGAGGATGCTCACGCGGGAAAGAAGGGACATGCGCTTCTTCTTCTTTTTGCCTGCGCCGACAGGACCCTTGATAGGGGGGACGTCTTGCGGGCTTGGCGCGGTGGAAGGCGCCTTGGGGGTTGATGGCCTTTGAGCCGACGGAGTCAGGGTCGGTGCAGGTTGAGTAGATGTGGACGCGGGGGTAGTTTCGGAAAGATTGGAAAATCGCGAACGCGACGACGTTACATTGGAATGCATTGCGGTTGTCCTCATAGCATACATCATGAGCAAATTGTTTTGGTGTTTCTTGGGACCCTGGAGCTTGTGTTTCTCGGAAGCATCAACGGCGGAATCGTCGATGTGCAGGACATCAAGATCGGGCTTTTTGGGGGACGTGTCGGGAAGGGACGAGTCGATTATAGGCCACACGAAACCAGAACGGGGCGTGTAATCGGGACGAAGTCTGCGGAGAAGGTCGAGGGAGGACTGGAGGGCGTTCAACGAGGTAAGCTGGACGAGAGGCATATGAGCAGCAGAAGGGAAAAGAGTATGGGATGATGTACCAGTCGGTTTGAGAGTAGGGTGTAGACGTCGGGGGACTGGTAGATGCGGTTGTTGATGATGAAGTAGGCGGCGAGGGGTTTGGCTGGGGGGAACTGGAGAATATGGGAGGGCGAGGAAATGTCGAGAGCTTTACAGACCTTGATCTGGGGAGAGACGCTCTTGCTTATGTATGATGAAGAGGGACGGGGGCGAAGCGTGGGCGAGGGCAAACTCGATGCCGGTGAAGCGCCTGTAGGGAGTGAGGACGAAGAGGAGCAAGCGGAGAAGAAAACGGGTACCTGAGCTCTTCTGCCTCGTTGAGGATGGGCGCGCCGGTGTGCATCGTCTGCATGCGAAGGACCTGGTTGTTGCTCTGCTTGTCGTAGAACATGGACGTCGCAAAGTAGTCGAACACGTTCTCCGTCGAGAGAGGGCCGTGTGCTTGTATCCATTCATGCCAGATGAAGAACCGATGCGAATAATCGTCGCCTGGATGGAGGTCTTTGTCCTCCATTCTCTGAACGAGAGAGCCAGTGCGTCCTTGCCTGGCACGACTCATTCACTGTAACGGATAAATCCGCACGTCACCGGCAACGCAATCTCTGCCAGGATAGATAACCACCACCAGTGACCAGACATACTAGATACTCCAAACCAGTTTGAACGCTGAGACTAATCATACACGAATAGTACAGACAACTGTTCGCTGCTTCAGAATGCGACCATCTCTGTAAGACCATGCATCTCCCTATCATAGCAACGGTGCTGACTGATCTGATATGCGAAGTTAGATACGAATCCAAATGAATCAAATCTGGGGAGGTCAGAGATCATCGAGGGGGCACTGTACCGCCCCGTGGAAACCACTCCGTAAGACGACACCACCTCTTCGCCGTGACCACCGGGGGCAAACAAATCGACTTTGGGCAAATGAACGACGTCGCGCAAAAACTCGACCGCTGGAACATCCATAAATCAACCCCGTTAATCACCTCGCCAACGAGAGTTCGCACCTTCCCCGACGGCAGCAATGGGCTTGCAGTGCCCAAAGGTCTCCCTAACCCAGTGAATCACGCGGCCATTCTTGGCCAGAGCCTTGACATGTTCAGCCCCAGACGGAATATAGATAGCGTCGAACAGAGTCGATCGTTGTCCCTCGAAGTGATGGTCCGCAGAAACTCCGGTTCGGGCGTCTTGGCTTGCCATCGGATAAACATAACCACGGTGTGGACCAATGACGTGGCACACGGCCTTGTAGCTGGAAAGAGCAGCGCGAACAGCTTGCAGTTCAACCGCATTGAAGCCGTCAGCGACCAGGATAGCAATGCGACGCGAGACAATAGTGGGTTCCTTCGGCATGAAGTCTTTTTGTGACAGCCCCTTGCCCTTCTTTCCATGGTTGGGACAACCTGGCTGGCTTGGGATAACGCCACCCACTTTACCAGCAACAGACTTCGCGAGCTCGAAGTCAATGTTGTTAAGTACATTGATATAACCCTTGTAGACTGCCTCGTCGTCGCAGTGGCTCAACTCAAATGAAATGGCATTAACGAGGTGAATTTTCTCGTACGAAGAGAGAGAGTTATAGAAGAGCTGGGCGTGGTTAAAGTGCTCTTGAAATTTGTCTCCACGAGCGCGCTGCTTAATGCCCTCAAGGTGTTGTGCATACCTGGGGGGTTGTCAGCAAGTGCTGCTATAGATATGTTCGCGACTTACTCGATGTACCCGCCTTCGAGTTTCTCCGCGGAGAAAGGGGCCCCAATGTTGGCGCGATTAGGCCAGTAATTGATATTACTCTTGACAATCCGATGACGTCCCTTACCGTCTCGGTTATGATTAAACACCGGGCAGACGGGACGATTGATAGGGAACTGGAATGAATTCGACGTCTACAATATGATGACAATGTTCCCAAGTCAGCATACCTCCTGAAAGTTAATCCCCAGTCGTGTAATCTGCGTGTCGAAGTAGGAGAAATTGCGCCCTTGCAATAAGGGATCGTCGCTGAATCCTATCCCCGGAACGACGTGGCTAGTGCAGAAGGCAACTTGTTCAGTTTCGGTAAAGAATTCGTCGACAACGCGGTTTAACACCAATTCGCCAATTTCTTCAAGAGGCACTAATTCCTCTGGCCACACCTTCGTCGCATCCAGGATGTCAAAATCGAAATCATGTTCGCGATCTTGAGAGATAGTTTGAATAGCAAACTTCCATCTGGGATAAATACCCCCATTGATGGCTTCGTTCAGGTCTTTTCGATGGAAATCAGGATCCTGCCCCGAGATCTTGAGTGCTTCGTCCCAAAGAAGACTATGGACACCGAGTTCTGGAATGAAATGGAACTTGACAAAATGTCGTCCACCTTGGTCATTCAGAAGAGTATACGTGTTGACACCAAAGCCTTGCATCATACGGAAGGAACGAGGAATGCCTCGATCAGACATGACCCACATTACCATATGGGCCGCTAGGGGCGAATTAGTACGATGACCGAACCGTATATACGAACAACTTACACTCGGGCTGGAGACCAACAAAGTCCCAAAAATTGTTGTGAGCGCTCTGACCAGTTGGAACCTCGTTGTGAGGCTCGGGTTTTACGGCGTGAACAAAGTCAGGAAATTTGATGGCATCCTGGATGAAAAATACAGGGATGTCATTCCCGACAATGTCCCAGTTGCCCTCTTTCGTGTAGAACTTGACTGCAAACCCTCGGACATCGCGGACCGTGTCCTGCGCAAGAACACATGGATGAAAATGAGAGAAGCAAGCACAGTGCACGTACAGCACTTCCCCTTGGACCTTGGACCGTACTAAACCGAACAAACACGGGAGTTGTGCGGGATGGGTCCGTCAGAACTGATGCGTAGGTGTATTTTGCCGCGCGGTTGTCATGTACTTTGAAATATCCGTGAGAAGCCGCACCGCGAGCATGCACAACACGTTCGGGGATACGTTCGTGGTCAAAGCGGTGGATCTTCTCGCGGCCGATCTGATCCTCCAGCAACATGGGGCCGTTGTATTTACCGGGGCCAGTGCCGATCACCCTGAGCCTGGTCACGGGGAAAGCGAATTAACCAACACGCGGAAACCAACTTGAATACCACGCACCAATTGTCTGTATCAGAGACCTTTACGCCATGATCTGTAGTTAGGCTGGCTGTGTCCCGGTCTGGCGTTCGAATGTCGTGCTCCAAGTCGACATCCTTGTCCGTTTTAGCCGTTGAAGACGCAGAAGTAAAAGCGTCCTTCGTGGATTGCACGATGGAAGACATCAGAGGGGTGCAGACGCATTTCCCCCGTTTATGACTCGCTTGGCCCCTGTTCCACATATTGCGTCAGTGGTGACGACAGGGATCAAGTGTTCGGCTTGCTACTCAACAACTTGAATTAGTCGATCAGCCCCTGTCTAACAGAGCAAGGTTAAAAAGTATATTAGACATATAAGCCTGCAAGCTTTACAGACAAAAATACGAATGCGATCGTCCACAAAAAAGTTCATAAACGAATCAATGGTAGCAAGTGGGAATATGGGTGAATAGACATGCTGCCCGAAAATCCTCGGCAAGGCAATGTACGCAGGCAGAGAGTTCGAGACCACACTCGTTACTGGGCTCGTGGTGCAGCACGAACGGAACGACGCGCAGTACATCGACAAAGAGATAGCGTAGAATGATATGATACGTCATCTTGGCGCGTAGTAGACGAATCCACCATCAACTACGACGAAGCGATTGGCGAAGGTATTCGCCCAAGCTACAAAATGAATGGTAAATGTGATTATAAGAATCAAAGCGTGGATGAAGGCTCACGCATAAAACGGTCAGACTTGCGGAGGAAACGGATCTCACTTGACTTCAGCACAATTGCACTGAGAAGCTGTACCAACCCAACCCTTGCCACAGTTATCGCACCAGCCTCTCGGGCCAATGTCAACGCCGATGGCCTTCGTGGTGGCCGAAGGGGTGGAAGAGATAGACTCGTCACGGTGAATGCTCACCAGGTGACGACCTAGATCATGTTTGCGGCTAAACGAGCGCCCACATGAACGGTGGGGGCAAACATGTGGCTTGAGACGATTGGGGTCGTGAGTTGCCATGTGAGTTTTCAGATTATAAGCTCGAGCGAAAGCTAGATGGATTATGATGAGGGATGGGAAGAGGCGCCGACTAGTGGAAACCAACCTCGCGGACATGTTGGGCACTGGTATTTCTTGCGGGGATCTTCCTTGGACTGATCTTCGACACCGCGGACCGACCTCGCTTGCGGCACAGGAGAGGTAGTAGATAATTGGGCAATATTAGACGGAGAGACGGTGTCAGCGCCGATGAGTTCGAGACCGTAAAAGCCGGCAGTTGTGGATTTTGGGACGGCAGGGACGCGTGTAGCCCCTCCGTAGTCAGAAAAGCTTGAACGTTTGAAAGCGTGCTCCGCCGCTGGCGCAGTAGGAGCATTGCGCGGACTGAGGGGTAGGGTACCGAAGGTGCTGGGATCCACAGTCATGGGAAGGCTATTATTGGCCTGCACAGCACCACCGCCGTAGTCGGAGCAACCGCTACCTCCGATGCGAGCTCTCTGAAAGTCCATTTCGAGGTCGAGGGGGAAAGAGCAGTCGGTTGCAGGATACGAGGAGTCGGAGATATTATAAAAGGAGTCGGAGCGAGTAGAGAGTGTTTCGCATGCACTCTCGGAAGAGACGGTGAAAGCAGAGGGAGGACCACACGTTGGGGTATCGGATCTCAAAAAGGAGTAGGCGTCGTTGGAGTCTACGGTAAGGAGCTGAAGCTGGACTTCGTTGAAAGCCGCGAGGCTTGAATCCAATTCGAGTTCGAAGAGATCGGGATGGGGGGCGAGGATGTCAGATGGCGAGTGAAATGAAACAAAGTCGAGGCCTTGCTGCTGCTTTGCGTATTCTGAGCCGTATGTATCAACGGCGGAATAAAAGGTGTCGTTGGTAGGATCAGACATGGCTGGCTGGCGTGCTGCGGAAGTTGTCGCTGTTCACACTTCCGCAGGGGAATTTAGGGCGAGAGAACAAGGCGGGCTATTGCTGCGGACCACGCCATGTATATATTCGATATTACATCAGCACGATTTCTCACCCGTTCGACACTGCCCTCTCTTCCGTCGGCCCGCCATCACGAGTACGCAATAAACCTCACGTCAGCCGATCCCATGCCACTGCGGAAATTGCGCCCGATCCCACAGGGGACCAGCACCTTTCCTTGCTGCCCGCCACAGCAACGCGGAGCGCGCCCAGCTGCCACCCGATCACCTTCTGATCGAATACGGCCGTTTCTGTCCGCGATGGCAGTGTGCCACTGGCTCATCAGTTCACCCCCGGCACAGCACCCAAGGGCTTTTGTGTATAACCTGGAATCTAGGCTGTTCTTTTTGTCATAGGGAGGTTCGCAACCCTGCATATTAATCAATCGACCACACGCACACCGTCGAGGCTGCCCACTGTCACAGATCGAAGCACATCCGCGTATGCCACAGTTTTGCGCCCGCCCATTCAGCCTCATGCTAGGATGAAGAGTTGACGCACACAACCTATATCGCCCGCCTAGCTCAATCGGATAGAGCGTCAGACTCTTATGACTAGGCAATCTGAAGGCTGCGAGTTCGACCCTCGCGGTGGGCTAATGCTTTTTCGAGGCTTCCGTCCTCAGAGAGTTGTGATAATGTTTACAAAAGGATGAGTCATTGGAATTGCGCGTGGGAAGACTGTCTAGAGATAATAATAGATAAAATATTCGGTCCGTGCATATCATAGGTAGGTGTATCGAAGTACTAGTATCTGAGATGGTGTGAGCGAGTTCTCACACGGCGCATAAAGTGTCGTCAGGTCCATCAGTTCATGGTCGAATGACCAGCATTCTGTTCATCCACGAAAAGTGCAACAGCTACTCCAAAAAGACATTGAGATTCTCTCCAGAAGATTAAATGAAACCACGCACCTAATCATGGAAGGTATAGTGGCCGCAAATAAGCAAGCGAACGCTGCCCAACTGAGGTATATTCCATTCCCATACGATACCTCGATGCCTGACAAGACATCCCGGGTAAGCCGCATCGTGTTGATACTCTCGACTCTCTTGACTATCGCAGTCCAGATGGCCGATCCAATTAAAATGAATATTGCAGATAGAATAGACGTCGTGGTCGAAACGAAAAATAAAACAGTGCTCCGAAGTACCCCTCTGCCATGAGCCTTAGATGGCGATACGGTTTCAAGAATTGAATGAGACTCACGTGAACAAGGAGAGCGCAGTCAATACCGTGCCGAGCAATAGGAAGTAGTATGCGACATGGGAATCGGTCCCCAAGTACGAGGAATTGACGAAAGTGGTGTCAGCGAAAATGTAGGCCGTGAATTGGGAATAATTGAGGAGCATGTCGGATGTGATGGTGGTATATGGTTGGAATCTGGCAGCAATGTTGCGACTCGAGCATTGTCCAGCCGAACTATTGACATAGGCACAGTAAGAGTAAAGACCAAACTCATACTGTTGCCTGATTCCGGCTCTTTGCCCAAGGGGTGACGAGGAGTTAGCCGTGTACAGCCCTTGGATGGGGTCACCGAATGCTTGGTATAGTGCATTGCTTTATCCCTGTTAAAGCCTTGACATTGTAGGTACGCAAACCACCCACCCATAACCCGAAACATTGACAGTGGCCTAATTAGTTGGTTAGACTGTGAGGGAGGAGTACATCGCGGGGCTTACCATCGAGATCCCATGCGGGACAGTAGATGTGTTGATTTGTCCTACCTGTGTAAGCTTGATAAGATGTATGTATGATCCGCGCTTGGGGACTCACATGGACAAAGATCAACAACAAGAGTGCTGCAAAGCTGAACGACGGTTAGACACGGAAAAAGAGAAGCCGAAACACCGCACGAGAGAAGAGAAGCGCCTGCAATGCAATATTCTCCCTTCAGCGATAACATGAAAGAAGAACGAGTAGATGAAGAGAAAGAGGTAAGATGGACGTTGAAAACGTAGTAGCCTCGAGGACGACATTGGATTGTAGCCGAACGTGCCGAGGGCACGTTATTAAGCTCCGCATGAATTCAGGGTCAGTGTTACTGAGGGAGAAACCCCTGCAATCCGACTCTACACATAGGGAAATCGGATTTCAAAACCCCCGCAATCTGATTCCATGTTAGGTATTTGTATGATATTATTTGGAATCTCCCCATCTGAACTATAATTAATTTACTTGGTACACTGACGCAGACGCGCGGTAGAGTGGGACCTTGACTTGATTACCCTTGCTTCTCTTTGTTGCATCTCACCACCTGCTGTCTTAGCAAAGTAAGAATCCAGTTAAGCTCAAGCACCGTCATCAATGCCTAGACTTGCCTCAACAAAGTCCGTGGTTCCGGCCCTCGCCGCTTCTGAGCCTGATTTCTCTCGGGACGACCTCGACGACGGTCCAGGTGGAAATATCACACCTCAAGAACGTATCAAGAGAGTCGCAGTGAGAACGATGGACCTTGGAAGGAGCCTTACTGGCCGCCCTCGTTCACCCACCATGACATTACATCCCGAGTCCAAACGCCCAATCAGCCTAAAACGGAAGGACGCAGGCAAGGAGACGCAACCTCCGCAAGATCAAAGACAAGGTGAATTTCTCTCAGGAGAAGTGTTCCGAGTTTCAAGTCTGTTTTGCTCAAACTGTTCAAGGCTGTAGTCGCTTTGCCATGCCTCCCCAATCCGATGGATCACAGATAATAGATCATGTACCCACACGGGATCCTGTTACGGTTGCTCTGAACGATGACTCACCCTTCATTACGCCTCCTTCGCCAACCCTTGCGCCTACGTGGCCCCCAAAACGGTCTTATAGAGATTTCGGTTCTGTGCGTGACATTTCCCGCTTACCCCCTACGGTTGGCTAATGGCGTTGCAGATGCGCGCAGGGACTCAAACCCTCATTCAGGCTCTTCAAGCTCTTCCTTGGGTGGAAGATCTGGACGACACGGACGAATTGACATCTCGAATTGATCCCCAAGCATATTCCGATAGCGAAGAGGAGCCATCCAGTGAGTAATCTTGTTGTCACTTTTAAGACCTGGTGTAACCGTACTGTCTCAGGAGCCCACATGGCCTCTTCTATCCATGCCATATATCGTCCTGTTGCTCGATCCAGACGGAAGGAACTGCCACACTCTGTTTCGCTGGGGGAACAACTTCCCGTGCAGAGAGAAGAATACGAGGTCCACCATGCAGAACCTGATATGAATGTAGCCTCTGGTGATGATGATGATGCTGATGACTTCGAGGCGACAACTCCACGACCAACAAACATTCAGGAATACTCGGAGGCACCCACTCCTTCGACTGTACAGCTCGGGCCATCGATAAGACGTAGGGCACCGAGTTGCACAGGCAGTATGGCTACGGTCAAGGTTGCTCGACGGAATCATTTGGCGCAGAAGTTGAAGGAGGTTTTTGGTGTGGAAACTATCAATGAAGTGCTGGCAGGTCTGTCCTTCGTTTATTCTTGGTTCAGTCCCTGACAAAAATTAGAAATGCCATGTTGGCTTTTACGCTCTGTTTGTAAGTCGCATTCTACCAGGCCAAAGGAGTGGGATTTTCAGCCACGTCCAGTGTTACAGGGATACATGTATCTCACAAACTCTCACTTGTGTTTCTTCGCCCACATGCCGAGCAGAGAGGTAATAATTCAACATCCCCTGAAGTAGCAAGCTCACGTAGATCCAGGACCAAATTCTGAAGTCGGGCACTCTTAGCAAGAGGGCCACGCGAACAAAGCGCTGGATCAGGCACTGGTTTGTCCTCAGGAACGATACCCTCTCCTGGTATCAGTCTTCAACGGTAACTCATATAATTCCGTTTGCGACATTTGCTAATATAATTCAGGATCCTTATTTCCTCAGTGGAATTGTCGACTTGCGTTACGCGATTTCTTGTGATCCCACCGGCGAGAAGGAGATTCGACTACGTACTCACCAAAAGGGTCTGCTGTTAGTTGCAGATTCTGTCCCGAGTAGAGAAGAGTGGGTAAAAGCAATACGCAAGGTCATCTTCAAGGCACAGAACATGGGAGACACTGTAAAAGTTAGTCACGATATACAGAGCAGTATTCATTTCTTACCCTTTTCAGATTGCCATACCGTATTCTGTAATCCTTGACGTGGAGAAGTCATCAGCCATTGAGTTCAGCGAAACGATCGAAGTCAAGGTATTCGATAAGGATGAACATTATTCGGTGGACTCGTACTTCTTTGCTTACTTTCACGACATACAAGTTGCTCTGGAAAAGATCCGGGAGATTGTGCGTACCAATAGATCGTCTCCCGCCAATTCGCCGCATGCCCTGCTGGATACCACAGCCACACGCCAATCCTTGGCAGCGCATAGTATAGACCGTGCTCGCAGTCTCCCTTCACCAGACGCCAAGACCAATTCGTCATTCCGATTGTCGTTTTTGCTTCGACCGCTTCAGGAGTCACTTCCAACTACCCTATCCCGGATATACGGTACACCGGAATCCTCTGGGGACGCTGAAGATTTTACCCACATATCCAAGCGGGGTGGTTCATCGTTTGTGCCGCTGACGTCTTCGTCTTCGCCTCTGTCTATCAGTGATGCCAATATTGCTGCTACGTCTCCCGACGGACTGTCAACCGAGCCTTCAACGCGAGTCCACACCTATCCGCCATCTACCCCTATAGGAGACATGAGCTCGGCATCGTTTCCAAGCAAGGGAGTGGCTGCGAGTACACCCTGGAACGTTGGAGTACCGTCATGGCTAAAAGTGCCCCGCAAAGGCGTGAGCGCTAGCACGTCGAACAGGGCTGTTGCCTCTGCTTTTCCTGAGCCGCAAAGCGACGGACGTGTGCGCGAGGTCTACGAATCGTCAATCCCCGGGCAAGGTTCCGGAGCCTCCAGCGAGCTCGGCTATAGTGTACTCGAGACATCCGAGGCCGCGGTCGATCAAGGGATGGTAGACAAATTCAAGGCTGCATTTGCCTTTGATGATAAGGAAACGCTACTTGGATGTGGGTGACTTACTTCATCTTGGGACATGTTTCTGATAGCGTACGCAGACTTTTCGGGTTATTTATTCCGACTTTTACCAATTTTCGGACGCTTATATGTTTCTTCAAATTATATCTGTTTCAAGTCCACTGGTCCCCTAAGCACGAAGACCAGAGTGCGCTTCCTGTATTTCACGTATAGAAATTTACTGATCAGAGCTATATTTCAGATGATATTACCTATTCGTGATATCTTGACTGTGGAAATGACTAAAGCTACGCGCTTTGGTCACCACGGCCTTATCGTCATAATTAAAGGTCACGAGGAACTCTTCTTTGAATTTGGCTTCGAAGATAGACGACGTGCTTTCGTGTCTATTCTTGAACGCCAAATAGAGGACATCAGGAAGCGACCAAATCCTGGTGAAGCTCCGGCATTGAGTCGAGGCAAGAGGGATGCGCTCATCTTGGAGGAATTCGGACCACAGGATTCACCTGGAAGTGACAACGATCTTGCCCCATCGCCCGAGGGGATGTCTGAATCTTTGCCTGCTGTGATGTTTACATCAGCTTCCTCGACATTTTTGACTTTCAAGCCGAAAGTGTCCTTGCACTTCACATTCCTCACTATCGGTTCAAGGGGGGACGTTCAACCTTATATCGCGCTCGCAAAAGGACTAATGGGGGACGGGCATCGCGTGAAGATCGCAACGCACGGAGAGTTTCAAGCGTGGATCGAATCCGTAGGTATACATACAAAATTTTCAAATATTATCTGACGGCCCTCGTAGCATGGGGTTGAGTTTGGTTATGTCGGCGGTGATCCAGCGGAATTGATGCGAATCTGTATCGAAAACGGCACGTTCACCGTTTCGTTTTGGAAAGAGGGGCTACTCAAGGTAGCCGCACCATAATTCTTGTGATGCCTCGGCTCAGTCCAAGATTTAGTTCCGTGGATGGCTCGATGATCTGCTAAAAACGTCTTGGGAAGCCTGCCAAGGGACTGATGTTCTTGTAGAGAGTCCGAGTGCAATGGGAGGGTACCACATTGCCGAAGCCCTTGGAATCCCCTACTTCAGAGCATTTACGATGACGTGGACGAGGACGAGGTGAGCAGTTGTGTTGGTTCTACGCTGGGCAGATACCGAACAAAATGAAGGGCATACCCGCACGCTTTCGCAGTACCGGAGCACAAGGTATGCGTTGCCCACCCAGAATATGTGACAATCTGATAGTCCATCAGATGGGCGGTGGTTATAATTACATGGTACGGATGCAAGCAGTCCTTTGTAGCCGTCACTAAAGAACTTCGTATCCGTACTAGACGTACGTCATGTTTGACCAGGTGTTCTGGCATGCAATGGCGCCTCAGATCAACCGATGGCGTCGCAACGTATTGCGCTTGGATAATACAAACCTGGACCGCATGGAACCCCACAGAATCCCCTTCTTATATAATTTCAGCCCTACGATTGTACCTCGACCCTTGGATTGGCCCGAATGGATTCGAGTTACTGGTAATTTACTTCTCCACCAGTCCATCCTCTGTATAACGTGGAGCTAACAGGTTATTGGTTCCTGGACGATGCTGACGCGGCGGCGAAGAAATGGACTCCTCCACAGGACCTTCTTTCTTTCATCGACTCCGCTCGTCAAGCTGGCAAGAAAATAGTGTACATAGGATTCGGCAGCATCGTGGTATCAGATCCCAAAGCAATGACCCGCTGTGTCGTGGATGCAATTGTGCAAAGTGGAGTTTATGCTGTCCTCTCCAAGGGCTGGTCGGATCGACTACATACGCAGGCAACGAAAGCACTCCAACCTGAGGATTCGTTCCCAAAGCAGATATATAGTATTTCATCGATTCCGCACGACTGGTTATTCAAACGTATCGATGCCGCCTGCCATCACGGTGGTGCCGGTACAACTGGGGCAAGTTTACGAGGTGCGTTCAACGTTCACAACTACTCAGGCAATTGAAACCGACGGTCATACAGCTGGGCTCCCGACAATTATCAAACCGTTCTTCGGAGATCAATTTTTTTGGGCCGATCGT
This sequence comes from Tylopilus cf. leucomycelinus, assembly GCA_038089455.1. Lineage (NCBI taxonomy): Eukaryota > Fungi > Basidiomycota > Agaricomycetes > Boletales > Boletaceae > Tylopilus > Tylopilus cf. leucomycelinus. The sequence continues at coordinate 65,138 of JBBPKV010000009.1, forward strand.
GTCGAAGCACTTGGAATCGGTACTGGTGTCCGCAAATTGACTGTCGACAATTTGAGCCAAGCCTTAACTTTGGCGACCACAGATCAAAAGCAAATCGAGCGCGCGAGGCTAATCGGGGAACAGATTCGATCTGTGAGTAGCTTTCACACAAAACTGAAACCCCTCACCTGGCTTTTGCAGGAAAACGGTGTGGCTACTGCAATCGAGGCCATATACCGTGACCTAGATTACGCTCGTTCCCTGATTAAACGACCGTTAAATAGAACTACGGACGTAGTGCAAGGAGAGGGCGTAACGGAACAATCTTGCGATGCCTCCACTTCCACTGTGGACCGTTCCAGCCCACGATCTCGCTACGATTCACTCGGGTCACAGCGGGGAAGCGAGGATTGGAGTGTCATCTCTGATACGGAAGATAGGCGTTCCTCTTTTTCGTCGCGGAGGAGTAATAGCAAAATGGACCATTCGGCGACACTGAAACGGAACAACAGTCTTGCTGCTGCAGTAATGTCTGTTCTTCCAGACTCGCTCACCAATTCGACCCACCAGCGTTCTATTTCTACATCCTCCGCGCAACCATGAATCATAGGACACTTACTTTGTTGCTGATCTTTAGGACCCACTTTGCACGCTGACACTGTTCTTATACCCAAGTCTTTGTTTCCACCACCGTAGATACACAATTCAATTAGAGTTCGTGAGATCATAGTGTGCTGCGAACACCCTCTTACTGAATTGTCCAAAGGTCTCCATAGCGGAAACCTTCTGTTCAGTGTCGGGCTGCATGAATAATGCGAAGGTTTCTCTGCTGACTTTTTCCTGCCATTTCCCAATATGAACACAATGAGGGGTTGCCCTTAGTCTTTTCTCCGTCACAAGCTCTAGACATTCGCCAGTTTGAAATGCCAGACAATCAGCGGGTATAGACACCTTGATCAATTCGCCGCTTCTCGTCCGGATATAAAGGCCAGACGTAGCTGAAGGGGAGGAAACTGATCTAGGTTCTTTGTCACCCTCATCTCGGAGGAACATTGCCTATGAACGTAGCTAGCGCGTCATGATATGTTCAGTACAACAAACAAAACTTACAGAGCAGAGTCCAGTCAAAAGGGAATTATCAAGATGAAATCCACACCAACTGTCGATAGGCTCATCCTCGACGGGGGACAGAGTTTCTTGTACTGGGGGAAAATAGTGAAGTAGCCTAGCCTTGGTAGTCTGAGAAGTTCTGATGAGGTTCGGTAAAGATATCGACATGTCGTTCAGATTCTTGGAGACTTCCATGTGTAAGGGACGTTAGTCGTATGCAATGCCCAGTTGACGAGGGACCAAACCGAAAGGCTGGCAAGCCGTCGCCAAGTCACAACCAACTTCGAAGACAAACCTGAACCAAGGCTCAATACATCTGCAAGTCGCAAAAAAACCGTACCCTACCTCCCCAGGTTCTTAAAGGCTTCACCGAAACCTTCAACACCTTTTTCATCTGCGTTTGGCCCTGCAATACGTCAATAGACTATACGCGGCGGATGTGTTCGCTTGCATACATATGTTGCTGCGATAATACTCTGGGTATTGGACTCTGAGCTCGGGAGGGACATCGGGGACATCGATGATGGGGTTTGCGTAGTACGATCCTTTCAGTGTGTCTTGATCTCAAAGCTCAGCCCAATCGTCCAGCACAAACAACTATTAGTAGCGGGATCGGTTTACCTAGCTTTCCGTTCATGATTTCCTACAACCGAACAAAGGATGAGTTATCTCGGCGACCGTGGTTTCAGTATCATCAAAGGGTAACTTACCTTCCCATGTGACCACCCGAAGCTTTTACGATAATCAGCTCCCGGCGGATGCTTGTGCAATGCCATGACATACCTATACGAGCTTCCTGGGTCGCTGTAACGTTCCTTAGTCTCTTCTGACAGATGAGCAAACTTGAAAGCATATTTGAGCAAGGAGGCTCGGTAGGCCTGGTAGACATCTGGTAAATCTTTGACGATGACGATGCCCAGAGCCTGTGGATGAGACCCGAAAGCCTGTTCTGCATTGGTATTATGGGAAATGAATCATCGGTATGGACCGAGACTCCTACCAATGGAATCTTCGAGGGACAACGGCGACGATACAAGAGTGGGGTACGATATATATACCACTTTCGGAGCATCCATCATCACGTTTGACGTCTGTAGGTCGTGGTCAGGAGAAATGATGCGAACTAGTCTGCTTGCCATTACCATCTGCGTGTAACGGCGAGCATTTACAGAGTATTGCCAGTGCCGATCACCCTGACTCAGACGATGGTGACACGGTCACGTTCAAGCGTGAGAGTGGCTACCAGACCAGAAATAATACAACCCCGACAGGCTGCAGCGAATCTTTTGGCGTGACTGTAGAGGTCGATCTACAAGGCAATGGATATTTACAATGAGCCGGTGCCATTGCGGATAGTCGCAGACATAAGTTACATCGAGGACCCATGACCAAGTTTCCCCGACTTCGAACATTCACTCATGTTTATCTGCGCCAACGCATGCCTGAGTGCTGCCCCAGTATCATCAATCGAGTGCAAGAAACGCAATATTTCCCGGGAGAGCTGCCAGTCTTGTGCATCGATCGCACTCTGCAAGAGTCGAATAGCGTCCTTGTTATTTTCCTCTCGCTGCTCGAGATTGTGCAGCACGAGCAAATAAGACCCCGCTGTCTTCAGTCGACCAGAATTGAGGCATAGCTGACCAAGGGTGCCGTTTGATAGGGATATATGTCGCGCCAAGTTGGACGCACCTCAAACAAGTTTTTCGGACTGCCAACAATGTCAAAGAGTCGCCTCCAACTCGTGACTTCTGTTTTCCGAGCGCAACCAACCACGACATCCAATGCCACATCAAAGTGGTCAAGGAATTCTATCACAGCCGGCAATGCTCCAGAAGTCGTGTTTGATGCGCCGCCTTCATTAGCCTCAGCTGCTGCCTCTGATTCTGATACGCTATGCAGAAGAATTTCGAGGGCATGAGCGAAAAACACGAGATGCTGGTAGTTGGTGGCAAGCTGAACAGCCTCCCGTATTTGCCTGGACTCCAAGTAGTGCCGCAAGACGTGATGAAGGAACAGGTGGGACTGCAGAAAATCAGTCATTGAGAATGGGACGGAGATAAATACGCACACTTGTTGTGTGTCTAAACATTACAAACGGCAGGTTTATACGGGTGGCCGACTCATGCTCGGCACCGATAATGATCCCTTTGTCCATAAGTACGGCTACGAGACACTGTAAATGTTTATGGTCAGGACTTGGACAAAGGGACGTACACAGCGGGTAAAAATCAAGTGGAATATTGACACTCTCTTTCACACTCTGAGGTGCTTCAGTGGGAGAAGAACGCGATTCAATAGCAAGGGCATTAAGCCAGACTCGCATGCCCTGTCCATCATATCCCCAAAGGGAGTTCTCCAATGCGCCGATTCCACGAAGGTGTATCCAACAGAACTCGATGCGGTCCGCAAAGATCTGCATGTCATATTTGACTTCTTGGTTCCCTGACTGTCATCCAACCGAATAAATATAAAGGGGGGATACATTTGAGCAACGAAATGACTTACCTTCCTTGGTCGAAGCAACACCAACTGCCCACCAACTACCATGAGGACTGTGGCTACTGCAAGATCATCAACAGGATCACCGAGCTCTACACATTATCAATTAAGATGCTCTCTTATGCACTGAAAAACTTACGTTTCTGGGCATTGGGAATCATCCAGCTAAGCACTCTAACTGCGGAAGGCACTGCGATTATTCCGTTAAAAGTGATGCTTCCACAAAGATGTAATTTGATCGAGTTCGTGGTCGGAATGATCAGGTAATGACTCAGCATATTGTCCGCAGTGTAGGCCAACAGCGAGTTGTCCACCAGGGACAGGATAATAACGGGAGACGAGATCATTTCTCGGTGAAGAACATTCTGATTACTTAGTTCCGAGTCCCGGGAATATAGACGAATCTATTCGAGACGTCAGCAATCCCTGTAACATAACTGGGACAAGCGCTGCGCAGACCTGGCATGACTTTGAGACCTCGACCGCTGCTATGAGGACATGGTGAAACCATAACAAACCCCCTTTCACGGTAAACGCTTGCTCCTGAGCCACGGTAGAAAAAAGCTTCCATCGACCTGACGTTGAACTGTAGTGAATCAACCCGCGACGACCAGCAACGGCTACCAAACGTCCATCGCTACTGAGTGCAGAGTATCTAATTGGCCAGTTTGATGCTAGATAGGGTTGAGGAATCTGGAAACATCGCAAACTGGTAAAACGACGAGCAAAGGAAATGAACGAGTTGTCTTTCCTTTATACGCTGCCAAACATCAGACTCTGGATTTATAATGCTCATGTCTGGTTGGTCTGCTCCACGGTATATAAGTGCACGGTCGTCCATCTGGAGAAACGCATAGCGAGTGTTATCCTAATAACATTCAATAACCTACTCCGTGGTAGAGAAGACCACGAACTGGGGAATGTTGGCTTGTTGTCGCACTCTTCGCAAATGGTAGGATAAACATTTGTCCATCCAGTTCTGCCAAATCCGTGATCGAACGTTAACATTCATAGAGGATAGAGACTCACTGTTTGGACTCGACTGAGCAAGCACTACCAGCTCGAAATTGCCAGGAGCCCAAAACTAACCCCTCAGCTCTAAATGAACAGGAGTACCCTGGAAGGGGTGGTGGCTCACCAAATCTTTGATTCCATGCATAAATGCGTCTCGGAATTTATCAGTGTCCACAACGTCGTCAACTCCAAATCCCGATGCAAGGCAACGTCCCCCAATACTGAAGATTGCCCATCCGTGTTCCCAGCCTACTGCCAGGACATAGCCATCCGAACTCCATTCCATTGTACACACTTGCCCAAGTGAGCGACCAGGCGGATTTGGGACGTCTATGATTTGTGGTGCCGGTGCATGACCTTCAGGTAATGGAAATGCAGTGAACTCGATGGACCCGCTGAAAGCGTTAGGATAGTGAGCTTCGTACAGAGCGTCAAGACACGAACGCACTTATATGTCCCGACAGCGACCAGTGAGAATCTCGCGTTGAGGGCAACATCTACTGCTCGACGTGGTTCTCTATAGGTGGGGACTCCGCTGCCAGAGCCATCACCCTCAATGTGTCGAGACTTTTGTACCCACCGAGGAACTCGGAAATTATGGATGCAAGTTCCCTGCCAACGATGTCCGATTTGTAACGAGTCAGGGGTTCCCGAACGAAAATTCTCGTGGTCCTCAGCTCTCTCACTCCTGTCAACTTCTGGATCCTTTGACTAAATAGCACTTTCAGTGAATGAGCGCTAAGAAGGCAAATCTTACGCTCACACCACCGCTAAGTTCGTCTTCGTTGTCAAGACCAGTCAAGGGTTCCTCCGTTTGCGAGTTCTCCTCCAGTCGCACGAAGTATGCCCTCCCGTCCGAAGTTATCCACGTCTCTACCCCAGAATTCGAGTACAGGATCTTCGCGACAGTGACTACGAAGGTTGGATCAGCTTCGCGCAAGCGAAAACAATGGAGGCATAGCGCAGTACATACCATCGCTGTCTACCAGCCATGGCAGCTCGTGGTCATTCAGGACCCAAGTATCGTAACCAAACAGTGACCTTCGTGGCTGATCGTTCTGAACATCTGCATCGTCATATGAAGGCCATGGGATGCGCTGGATGGCTGGCGGAGAGCTGGTGGAGAATGCGAGATGGTGCTTGCGAGGCGAAACACTGTTGGACCGACAAAAATGCGTCTAGATGAAGTTCGGCCAGTAGTGAAGAATAGGTACCTGAGAATCTGTCCCTCTGCCCGTATGACACCTTCGAACGAGAGGCTGAGTGATTGGAGTGGCAGTCCTTCCCCCGGGCCAGCTAAGAAGTTGCGCTGGACACCTGATGGGATGTCCGGAGGCTGATACACGGCCGCGTCGGTTATGCAGTCGACCGTTACCAGCACGAGATATGAGAACGAGGACTGAAACATGGCGGGTTGAAACGGAGCAGAGCATGATGGTCAACAGAACTCACCTGGATGACGATCCTGTTACCGTCCG
>JBBPKV010000010.1:0-72200 GCA_038089455.1 Tylopilus cf. leucomycelinus
GCCATAACTACTATTCTCGGGTTTCCCATCAGCCAAGCATGTACAAACAGTAGAATAGTATATAAGACAGCGACTCCAAGCGAGGCAAGACCTCAGTCTTGTCCTCTTCTTGAAGTTTGCGCCTTATCACTACTGACAGCCCGACGCCTGTTGGCTACTTGGCCTCAGTGCTGGTGTGCCTAAGTTCAGTAAGGCCCCTCTCCTCAAGACATGGCATCCACTTTGCTTGTCTAGGTCATGGCTGCCCTTGATTGGGATGAGTCGTTTCAATGCGTAGGTAATGGATGTAGTCCAGCGAGTGGATCATCTGGAAGAGAATGGGTAATCTGATACTCCTCGTCGACTGGAGCCACAACCGACCGAACTTTCTTTGCGACAGGCTTGTAAGCCAATGCATGCGAAGAGAGATCGTAAGAATAAACCGAAGAAAGCACAGCAAGCGTGTCTGGATTGAAAACGGACTATGTTGAAGATAGAAATGAATAAAGTGGCGAAGGTTGAGAAAGCGAAGAAAGATGCATATAGGACAGAAAAGATGTGATGGAAGCATTACTGTTATCTCCCCAGCCGTTAAGCAGATCATCGAAATCTAAAAACCCATCTCCAAAACGGACTGATGGCTAGTACACTATAAACGGTCTTGACAACGTGGACAACCTTCGGACCACAGTTTCGTAGGCAGAGTATACTGCTTGTCTGTATTAGGGTCACAAAGAGTGATTGTCTGTGAACCGTCTGGGAAATCCTCTATGTTAGCACTCATGAGACAATGGAAAGGTTGACCCAGTAAAAGGTCAAAGTTAGCATGGGCCAAGATTTGGACCTGTAGCATGACTTTGCCTTCACCGAAATCGAGTGCGAGGTTTTCGAGAACACTGATTGTACTGTTCACGCTAGTATTAGCAGAGGACATCTTCATCGTCTGGTCAGATCAGATTGGTAGTCCAAGCTGTTCCCAGATCTGGTAAGGCATAGCGATAACCTTGGAACCAGAGTCTAGAACACCACGAATTGTCCAACCTGTATCGCCAACCTTAGCTTCGATCGCTCTAAGGGGTAGGCTGTGATGCGCGACAATGAGTCCATCTTCGTTGCACATTATTCATGTTCCAGTCCTGCATGCGAACACGCAGTCATTACCGGACAACTCATTAATCTGTGCAGTATGAGTCGAGGGTAGGTTAGCAATTCGTTTCACAGTAGTAAGTTCATGAAATTGTTTTCGAAATTCTGGCGAGACCATGAAGAGATCTTTGACCGGAACTAGAACATTAGTGTCCAGAACTTGATCCAAGACTCGTTTTGGAGCAGCCTCGTCTTCGAGAGAGAAGGAATATTTGTACTGTGTGAATGGAGAGAAATTCTGGTTAGTCCCAGGTACTCGTGGGGGGATGTTACTCTGTGCGTTTGTAGGTGCATTGTCTGGATTGGACACGAACCGACCAGGACCAACTTGAGTAGGGGATACGCCGTTAGGGTTTCGAAGAGCGCTACGTAACGGAGAGGAAGAATCACTAGCGCTGACTGAGATTGAGGTGGATGAGGATGATGAGGGTGGTAAGGGTGAAGTGCTTCGCATTGTCTGCTGCAGCTCAGGGGATAAAAGTTCTTTGGACATGGCAGCTGCACGATAATCTGTTTTCTTATGTGGTGGTACCTGAACACCATCGAAGCGAACTCATTTTCCCTTCTCTTTGGACGCTTTGTCCGCCTGAAAAGTAGCCCATGCCTGAACTAGGTATGGTTGGAAATCTTCATCGGCAGCGACAGGAATGGAGTCCAAATCCGGACTCGGTTCCGCCATGTAGAAAGCAGAGGAGTCGATGTTGAGGATTGCTAGGGTAGCAGGGTACATGGTAGACAGTATACCGGCAGTGATATGAGGAGGTGTGTCTCTAGTAAATCCTGTAGAAGATGCAGACGTAGATGCCATAGCTGCATTCGACTGTCCAGAGGAATGAGCATAGTCAATACCGTCCTTGAGACATCTACCTCCTGGCGCACGAGGTATGTTGGATCCATCTGGCATATAGATGCGATTGTCCTTTCCCCTAGTAATTTTCCCTGCATTGAGATACTCCATGCAGATAGGACAATTCTTTGCGAAATGCCCATGACCAGCACAGAATCTACAGGCGGGGTTCGTCGATCTAGCCATAACGTTGGTCTCAGCCTTGACGGCCAGACTCAGATTGTACGTTTGTGGTGGACCGGATGGATGTGGATGCTGATTGGGATTGGAACGTGAAGGACCGTAGGATTGCTGAAAACGAGGCATCACGTCTGATGCAGACAGACTAGATCTAAGTGCTGATCCTGTCAACAAGAATTTGGCAGCGCTTATGACGTCATTCATTGGGTATGGATCATCGGGATGGATGTCCGGTTTGACGATTGCGAGGCGATGACATATGTGATCCTGTAAGAACGCTGGAAATCCTGTCAAGAAGATCATGTTTCGCTCCATTTCGGAGAGCTTATGGTTAGCAATTAAGAGCACAGATACTTTCATGAACTTCCTGGTATATTCACCCAGATCGTCCTGATTACGCATCTGCTTCTTATGGTAGTCCTCAACGAGGTACTGGATGTCAGCATGATGATATCGGGTGCTACCTTCGCATCCCAGATAGAGTTTCTTGACCACTTCAATGAACTCTTCCCAATCAGCAGGATCGGTTACCACTTCCAGTAACATTTCCCATACTTCAGCTTCTTCGAGATCCACATATCAGATAGCTGCTTTGACCTTACTGGCCTCATCGAGTCTAGCTTGATCGCCGAGCTGCTCGATATCTTCTAAGTACCGAGGAAGCTGAGATGGTGTTTTACCATCAAATTTAGGCGCGTTCTGAGTACCTCTAAGAGGCATAAGGAAAACCTGCGGTTGGTTAGCCATTGGACCAAAATGAACCTGTAGAATGTGAGGCGAAGAACTGTTTAATCCGATCGGACTAGAAGTGGATTGCAACGAGACAGATACGAGCGAAGGAGGATTGACTGATGAAGAAGGGGACGAATCCTGCTGAAGAACAGGAGGGAATTCGGTTTGATCAAAGAGAAAAGCGAGCGATGGTGAGGGGGAACGATCTCGAGTGATTGATGATGATTCGTGAGCAGATAGAGGTGATAGCGGCAAAAGCTGAGGTGCTACCAGAGATCGATGACGTGATGACAGATGGTTGTCAGGTGGAGTAGAGGTCGTAAAACCACTGGGAAAGAAGAGTGAGTCTATGACAGGTGACGTTGATAGACTGATGAAGTTGTGACGTGCGCGGTCCAGAGTGACCAGGACAAAAAAATTGGACTTGATAGAGATGTTGAGATGATGAAATTCGGAGAGTAGTTCCTCGAGTTCCAAGCGCTGAGGTGTAGGTCGAAGCGACCTTCTGAGTGAGTGGCCTTGTGGAACCCCTTGTGGTGGGCTCCAGTTGTAAGGAAGGTGATAAGTGTGTGGGTGCTGACCACCAAGGTGAATGGTGAAGTCGAGCTAAAATGAAGGGAGTGAGTATAAGCTCATCCCAGGGATTCCAAAGGCGACCAAGGTAGAAGGAGTAGCTAAGACAATAGTCCTTGCTTGGAATAGACCGGTCCGGCGTAGTCCGGACTGTCAATGAATGGTCCAAAATATCGGACTATGAAGGATGAACAAACAGTGATAGATCGAAGGGCAAATGGCGAAGAGACGAATGGGCAAAACGGCGGCGAGGATACAAACGGAGAGAGACTCGAACAGAAACTGAAAACGAAGTGAAACCCGATAAGTGATTTATTCAAATGCATGATACAAGTCTTTATAGTCTGGGCATTTTCCCAGGACTATGTAAAAACATGTGGTCCTGTCAAAGGATGCCACAAGGTCAAGTCAAAGGCCCATATGAAACTATCAACGAATATTTGTAGTCCAAATGGAATACTATCCAATCTGTGACTGATGTGACTGTGACAGAAAGGTGACTTATGACTTGTTCGAAGTAATAGATGTCGAAGAAAATAAGAAAATAAAAGATCGTGTCTGAACTCAGACTACGAACAGGACTGAAAAGCAGACTGTTAATCAGACTCGGACTGACGAACTACGCACGGATAGAAATGGACCGACATCGGACCGACACGAGACATGATGGACATCTTGAACATGAGGGACGGCACCTGTACGAGAACCTGAACTGACGCGAGAAACCGATCTGTAAACGTAGAGAGTGACGAGCTCCTACAATGTGGACCTCAATGTTACTCGGGTGAGAGCACGAATAGTACAAGTGTATTCGACTAGCGAATACATGCTGAAGTGGCTACTTTATATATGTGAGGATGATGTGCATGGACCATGCTGTGCATGATAAGGAATGACTAAATGTGGTTAAGTCCTAAGCCAGAGATAAGAAGTCAGAAATGTCTAGAACATTCTGCTGAGTTCTGTAGTTGAATAGGAAAGTAATTCCCATGGTCACATGATGATGGTCACGTGATTTGAAAAGTGTATAAAAGTTCCCATGGTCACGTGCTACAGGTCATGTGATTTGAAAGTCTGGAGGCTTATTCAGCAGTTGGCTTAGGTAAGAGTAAAATAGGGGCGAATTTTGTAACACTATCCCCCTTCTAGGACTCGTATTCCAGGCAAGTCATGGAAAAGCGTGAATAATCGTCACCATGACAACGGAATAGTGATAAAAATGAGGAAAGGGAGATTCCGCAGAGTTTGCGTGGAGCAGAGGGGTTGCTATGATGGAAATCATCGATAATGTCGCATGCATGGGTCATGTTGTCCACTGGTTCCCAAGTATGATCAATTTCATCATATCCTTTCCAATGGATGAGGTATTCTAACTTCCATTTTTTCATACAAGATCCGGCAATGTAGTCTATTTCGAATTCTTCATGCCCTTCGGGATTTACCAAGATGGCATCAGGTCTCGGGACGGGTTGTCCCAGACAGGGTTCGTGGTATGGTTTAACCCTGGAAATGTTTATGATGGGATGAATATGAATGGAGTTGGGAATTTGAAGTTTGATGGCATTTGGTAAGATGGATAAGATTTCATATGGGCCAATCCATTTTTGGGTTAACTTTTTGGCAGTGTAAGGAAGTTTGAGATTGTCTGTAGATAACCATACTTTAGCTCCAATGGAATATTCTGGTGTATCAGATCTCTTTTTATCTGCATACTTCTTCATATTATCACTGGCTCTGGTTAAGGCATCCTCGACCTCTTTATGGGTCTTGCAACTCTCTCTAGCGAATTCTCCTGCGAGTGAAGATGATCCCCCTTCAAAGCCCATGCGTGGAAAGTATTGTCGAGTAATGGCAAAAGAGATCATTCCAGTGGCGGTGGTAAGGGAATTGTTGTGGGAGAATTGAGCTAGTTTTAACCATTTAGACCAAGTTTCTTGTTTCTTGGAAATGTAATTTTGCAAATATTGTTCTAATTCACGATTGATATGTTCTGTTTGGCCATCCGTTTGAGGATGATAGGCTGTGGAGAGTTTTTGGGATATGCCCAAGAGGGAGCAGAGTTCCATGGTAAAATTAGACACGAATTGTGGTCCGCGATTGGAGACTATTGTAGAAGGTAGTCCATGAATACACCAAATGTTGTCTCAGAATAGTTTAGCTAAGTCTTTTGAAGAAAGATTTTGGGTACAGGGAATGAAAACAACTTCTTTAGAGAAATGATCGACAATGATGCAAATAGAATCGAAGCCTGATGAGGGGGGAAGTCTGGTGATAAGGTCTATGGAAAGATCCACCCAGGGTTTAGTTGATACCGGTAAAGGCATTATCTTCCTGGCGGGTGGTTTCGAACTTCCTTTGGATCGTGTGTATATGGCACAACTAGCTATGTAATCTTTAATGTCTCTAGAAAATCCTGGCCAAGTATAGTATCGAGATAAAAGGTGAGAAGTTCACCCAACCCCTGAATGTCCTACTATAGGAGAATCATGACATAAAGTGAGAAGTTGTTGGCATAGAGAAGGTGGAATGAAGATTTTAGTTTTTTCACTTAGGAAAAGGGATTGTTCATTGTCATAGTAGAAAAAAGGTATTGAGTCAGGAAGAAGCATACTGGATTCCTTTTTTAGAGAAGCATGAAACAGAGATGAAAGTTGAACATTGTTAATGAATAAAGTGGGAGGTAATATGGTAATATTTTTATTTGGGTCTTCAGCCACTTCTCCATGATCTGGTTGTCGAGACAATGCATTGGCACGCCTGTTAGAAGTTCCTGGTTTGTATACAATGGAATAGGAGTATTCCTGGAGGAACGCGTGCCATTGCGCTTGTCATTGCGATAAGTCCTGTAGTTTTTTGAAGAATTCCAAATTTTTGTGATCTGTCTAGACCTCGAAATGTTCTTTCTCTAATAGGTAAGGTCTCCATTCATTGAATGCATGTACGACTGCAAGTAATTCCTTATCTTCAACAGGATAGTTTCGTTCTGTGGAATTGAAGGAATGGGAAATAAATCCTACAGGTTCCCAAAGACCATCTTCACCTTTCACCAATAAGACCCCTCCTGTAGCGACATCCAAGGTGTCAGTCTCTATGTGAAGTTCTCTTTTTGAATTGAGATATGCTAAAAGGGAACCTTTGGTGAATTTGTTTTTTAATGCTTGGAAAGCATGCCGTTGGGATTCACTGAATCTGAAAGGAACGTCCTTTTTAGTAAGATCATTTAAAGGTCTAGCGATATCTGCGAAGTTGGGGATAAATCGTCTATAGTAGTTACAAAGTCCGAGAAAGCCTTGGAGCTACTTTAGTCTAGTTGGCTCAGGCCATTCCAGAACACCGGCCACTTTGGACTTTTGCATTTCTATGCCGTCTTTAGAAACTACAATTCCTAAAAAGTCCACCTTTTTTTGTGAAAAGTGACATTTCTCAGGCTTCACATAGAGGTCATTCTTGCGAAGGCACCAAAGCACCTCTTTGACAACTTCCTCGTGCTGTTCCTTCGATTTGCCTTTTGTATAGATATTGATATCGTCAAGGTAAATGAGAACTACTATGTACATATCGTTGAAAATGTCATTTATCATTTGTTGAAAGATAGGAGGTGAATTGGTCATTCCAAAGTACATAACCAAGGGTTCATAAGATCCAAGGGGGGTTACAAAGGTGCCTTTCCATTCATCACCTTCCTTAATCTGAACATTGTTGTATCCCCATTGAAGATCTAGGGTAGTGAACATATTCGTGCCGCATAAGCAATCGATGAGGGTAGGGATTAAAGGAAGGGGATAGGAATTCTTGACAGTTCCTGAATTGAGATATCTATAATCCATAACGAGTCTTTTCCCTCTGTCTTTTTTAGAGATAAAGAAGACCAGTGAAGTTTGTGGGAATTTAGACGGTCGTATATATCCCTTGGCTAATTCTTTTTCTAGGAAGGTATGTACTTCTTCCATTTCTACGTTGGATAGAGGAATAACTCGACCCTTTTTTGGAACGAAATTGGGTTTGAGATCTATGGCATGGTCCCATGGTTTCCTTTCTGGCATCCTTTAGGCCTTGGCTTCAGAGAAGACATCTAAGAACTCATGGTATTGAGGCAGTACTTTCTTCTTTAGTCCAAGTTCTACTTTCACCTGCCTTTGTTGGTAAGAGGGGAAAGGAGGCAATTGAACATAGACTTGATTTTGCTGATTAATGAAATGCCCTTCGGCAGTGCAAGAGGTAAGAATGTTGCAATACGAAGTACATCGTCCAAAGCGAATCTTTTTTTGTACCCAATCGATTTGGGGGTTATGTTGGTATAGCCAATCATGTCCTATAATGAGTGAGTGAGAGCCTAGCTTGGATACTAGTACATCTATTGGTTCTCTATGTCCGTTTATAGTGAGAATCAAGGGGGTATAATGTGTAATCTGCCCAATGGAGCCTTGACTGCCATCAGCATTGGTTACTCCATAGGGGGAATGAAGGGGAAATAAGGGAATTCCTTTTTCTTGACAGAAGCCTAAGTCAATGAATGTATTCGAAGCCCCTGAGTCTAGAAGGGCCTTAAGTATCATTTGATATCAATTGACACCAACTAAGTATGTGACTCATGTGGATACTTCAAATTCATCGTTAACCATCAACAACTGTCATGGATATGGGGGTTGTAAGGGATTTCTTCTGATCTGTCGCATAAGGGAATTAAGCACACTATATTTTTTATCCGGTGCTGCGCCACAAGTGTGGACGCCCTTTCAGATAGCCAGGTTATGTATTTGTATAGATAAGTCCATAATGGGAAAATTGGAGTCGCAAAGATCAAGAAGTGAGTCAGGCCGGTAGTTACCCTTTTCTACTACTGGCTGTTTCCTTTTAAAGCCTCAGCTGCCTTTTCAGCTGCTTCTACCTGCAACTTATCCCTCCAATAGGCTTCGGCTTCCGGGGTCATGTATGCTTCATTTGTGTACTCTATTCTGTGGGAAGAAATCCTTTAGTTTGATGCTCCTGGGTCCTATGGGAAAAATAAGGGAACTTCTACGTATCTGTTACGACCGTTCAAGGTTCGTAGACTAGCTGTCAAGGTACACCTTGGGGAGGTACTCACGAAGAGACGCAACATCCCAAGTGTAAGGGCTCTGCCTGTGGCAGCAAGGGTTCCTTAGCGACAGAGTCGTAAGGACGAGGTAACACTCTACTGGTGATACCCGGAGGGTCCCTAGAGTCGACGGTTGACGACTACTAGGCTATGTCAAAGGGATCAAGCTACCGAAGGTAGTGATCGAGCTTAGAGGTCAAGGCGCAGGAGCGAGAGAAAGGTTTTAGAAGACTAAGCTAGGGAATACATGACTGCAGTGGCGAGTATATATACTATGAGGGAGAAGATGACTAAGCAGATTAGTCACGATGACTAATCGGTATTAGTGAGCATGACAAAGTGATGGTGCAATAAGAAGTCTGAATGATGCAAGAGTGGCGCCATCGCTGACAGAGCATGACAAAGTGGAAATGACAAAGCAGTCCGATGACTAATTGCATGGATATCAGAAAGAAGCGATTAGTCGAAAGAAAGTCACCAGTTGGGACTCGAACCCAAGGTCTGGTGTGTACAAGTGTGAGCGTAGGAAAAAGTGTAAGTGAAGCATACGATCGTAACAGTATCCAGCTTCGTTGGCGTCCCAAATGTACTGTTCCTGTTGCCTCAGCGGAGGAGCGTTTCTAGGCCAGGCATTAGGATTGGTGGGACAATTTGGCCAAATATGGCCTTGCTGGTGACAACCATAACATTCTTGGTTATCGGGGAGAGGGTGGCGTGTCTGGGGGAGAGATGGTGCAGGTGGAGATGATTGTGGGAGAGATCGCTGATATCCTAGAGCAGGGAGAGGACGATTTCCTTGGAAATGCTGTGGGGGTCGAGACTGGTATGGGGATACTCATGTGAAGGAGGAGATAGGGCAAAGATGGAAGGTGGCCCTTGGTTGGCCCCGTTCTAATTGAATCTGTTTGAATCCTCATCCTGTATCCAACACGTGTCTATACCAGGCTTCAAAATTTCCCAGGATAACTTCATAGTTCATGGATATATGTTGATAAACTTTGAAATCCAATCTTTTATGAAATAGTTCTGCAGCATGGGAATCTACAATATCTACTTCTTGTACAAGGACCTTGAATTCTTGTATGAATAGGTCTATGGGACGATTGTTCTGGTAACACCATTCCAGCTCTTTGAAGGCTTCGTATATGTAATGGGTTACTTGGAAGAAACCAGTAATTTCTTCTTTAAGCGTTAACCAGGCTGGCCACACGTCATCTCCCCATAGAGCCGTTCGGCTGACGGTTGGATCCTTTACTTCATCTTCCTTGGTAAGGTATTTGTCCATGGTAAGATAAGCGAAGGCCTCTGCTTTTCCTTCGAAGCAGGATAGTATGGTGATAGACCGTATTTTGTCATTCTGCCATGTTTGGGCCAGAACCCAAAGGTTCAACCGCGTCCACCAAAACTTCCACATCTTTCTATCTTCATTCCATTTCCCTGGATCCGCTATCTTCTTTGCTGCATCTTGTGTTCTATCTGCGGTTAAGTCCCACAGTCCTTGAATGAGGTTGGCGATGTCGGTTGCCATTTCTAATGATTGTGGTAGGGGAGTTAAAGAGGATAGAGGACAATTCATACACTGAACGCGAAAAAGGTTTTGTTTGCTTTTTACAAAGGAACTATTATTGTAACTAGTTCCAACTTCTGGCCCCTACAGTTCCTTCGTTGTATTCTATGTTCGGGGTTACTGCCTTTTGTGGCCTAAGGTGCCCGAACTGGAGAAGATTCTCCCGAGGGTTGTACTACCAAAAGAAAACAAGGGGTCGATCATTGTTCGCTAATTGAGCCCAAGCTACTACTATTTTGTATAGTAGAAATCCACTCAAAGCTGTCAAGACTTCAAGACATGAGACTATAACCTGCATAAAAAAAAGCTGAAAAGAAAAGGACCTGTAAAGAAAAACCTTGATGATACCCGGTAAGTGTAGGTATGCTTACTGTCCGATATCTTTCAATCAGACTCTGGGCAATCTACACACATGGGTTCTAAGAAAGGACTTTGATTGTGACCGAAGATAGTAGCGACGATGAAGGTGAGAGGGGTAGTGTTCGTAGGTAATGATGTACTTGCTAATTCGGTGCAAGTGCATTCACTGGCTATGTCTTCTCTTTCTTTTTTGGACGCAGCTGATGCAGTCCTTCAATATTGGTGATTAGCTGATTAAACTCTGTGCAGTCTTGAGCTTCTCTTTCTCGACGTTCACAATCTTCTCTGGCCCAAGTCTATAAGAGACCTACTAGACCAAAGAACAAAAATACAGCTATAGTGTTTTTTATCCCTTCCAGATCGACTAACTGCTATCTAGAGCCTAATACTGATGCTCTACCTCCCTAATCACTTAGGGGACTAATGGAACAGGATAAGCTCAGCCCGGGCAGCAGCAGCTGTTGTTCCTGGTCGCTCTTTGCAAATCAGGCTCGACCCTGACATGGACTAATCACTCCAAAGGCGGAGGAGGTGGAAGGTCTATCTAGCATGGCAAATACTGCCCTTCTTAGGGGCTCCTCTAAAGATGATGAGGGGGGACGAAAATCAAATCTTTGGCAATGGCCAGAGCGATCCCTTAGCCCTAGGGTCTAGACGGTACCTAATAGTTGAATCCAAGTGTTGTGGTTCTCACAGACACGAGGGACTGATGTGCGAGACACTAAATGCAGAGCTCGAGAGAGTGCGAGGTAGTGAGTAAGATGTAAGGGATGGTGTCACACGTGGACCTCAATGCTACTTGGGTGAGAGCACGAATAGTACAAGTGGATTCGACTAGCGAATATATGCTAAAGTGGCTACTTTATATATGTGAGGATGATGTGCACAGACCATGCTGTGTGCGATAAGGAATGACTAAATGTGGTTAAGTCCTAAGCCAGAGATAAGAAGTCAGAAACATCTAGAACATTCCGCTGAGTTCTGTAGTTGAATAGGAAAGTAATTCCTGTGGTCATGTGATGATGGTCACGTGATTTGAAAAGTGTATAAAAGTTCCCATGGTCACGTGCTACAGATCACATGATTTGAAAGTCTGGAGGCTTATTCAGCAGTTGGCTTAGGTAAGAGTAAAATAGGGGTGAATTTTGTAACAATATCTGGTCTGGAAATTCTGGCAGACCCAGATCCCATATCATTCAGACATATCGCATTCAATTTTGTTTTGTTCATTCACTCTTCACTAACTGGCCTGTGTGCTTCATTATCCGACTTTTCACTTCAGTCTGCTTCACTTTGATCTTGGATATTATCACTTCATTTACCATTCAAACATGCCTCGCATATTCAGGGGTGTTTCCCATATGATCTGGGAATCTTCACAGTTCTTTCTCTCTGATACCTTGACCCTCTGCATCACATCATTCAGATGACCAGGAGGCCATCAGGTAAAAACCTACCTGGGAGGAGGAGTCTTTGACTCTTTCCATGTTCAATTTATTCATAATTCAATTTTCACAAATTTATGATTGCCAGCCAATCAATTAACATTTTCAATGATCTGAACTTCCACTACGTATCCATTCCACCCTGGCATTAGTCCAGAGATATCTGTTTTGTCCTGGGTTTAGTCTGGTGTTCAGTAACTACTCCTTTGAAAACCTGATCTGTTTTAATTCAAATTTTGTGTCCACAAATCATATACATACAGATTCCACTCTTCAAACTGTTACGATCGTATGCTCCACTTATACTTTTTCCTCACTTACACCCCTGTACATACTAGACCTTGGGTTCGAGTCCCAACTGGTAACCTTCTTTTGACTAATCGTTTCCTTCTGACATCCATGCGATTAGTCATCGGGCCGCTTTGTCATTTCTACCTTGTCATGCTTCGTCAGCGATGGCGCCATTCTTATCTCATTCAGACTTCTTATTGTGCCATCGCTTTGTCATGATCACTAATACCGATTAGTCATCATGACTAATCCGCTTACTCATCCGTTTCCTCTCAGTATATATACTCATCTCCATAGCCATGTATTCCTCAGCTTAGTCTTATCAAAATCTCCTTCGTTTCCTGACCTCGCCCTCTAAGCTCGATCACTACCCCTGGTAGCTTGATCCCTCAGTCCTTGCCTAAGTAGTCATCGACCGTCGACTCTTAGGAACCCTCCGGGTATCACCAGTAGAGTGTTACCTCGTCCTTACGACTTAGTCGTTAAGGAACCCTTGCTGCCACAGGCAGAGCCCTTACACTTGGGACGTTGCGTCTCTTCGTGAGTACCTCCCCAAGGTGTACCTTTGACAGCTAGTCTACGAACCCTGAACGGTCGTAACAAAAGACTAAGCTCATCCTACCACGGCTATCATCGGATAAGCCACCATTGCGGACCGATGCCCCTCCCTCTGGTCCTTACCTCATCTGAGGCCCCAACCCCAAGACTCTGAATCGTCTGACGACGAAACCCTAGAACACCCCACAAGAACCCTTGACCCTGACCTTCCGATTACGGAAGACGACCCCACTATCACCAACCTTGCCCACGAGTTTACCCACGCGGTGAATATTCCCCGAGTACCTACACCACCGTCACCGACCCCCTTGTCCCGACATCCACCGATTTTTCCCCTAGGACCCCAACGACCCTTCATCCCACGAACGTTCTCCACTCCCCCACCACCACCATTCCCCATTATGTCCGCAAAACCCACAGAACTTCGTCTGGGAACCCCGGAACCATTTGATGGCGCGTACACCAAGGCCTTACCTTGGCTGAACTCCGTCAAGTTCTACTTAGGAGTCAATGAGGATGTCTACAACACTGATGCCAAGAGGGTCGCATATGCCCTCTCTTACATGACCAAGGGACCCGCACTCACGTGAGCCTCCACCTACCGAGAAACCGCCTTAGCCACGGGAACCTCATCCATAGGAACCTGGGTCAGCTTTGAATCCAGTTTCAAAACAGGATTCATCGACCACTATGACATAACCGGTGATGCCCTCCACTGGCTTGCTAACACCAAGATGGTCGAACGACGCAAAGACGGCAAAACCCAATACCAACCCACACTTGGCGACTACGTTGCCAAGTTTCGCAACAATGTATCCCTAGCCAAAGTAACGGACCAAGCAGTCCTTATCCAATATTTTTCCACAGGAATCCCGGTTCCCCTCATGAACCGCCTCTATGCCCTCGAAACCGTCCCAGATACCCTCGACAAAATGATCGAGAAAGCCATGAAGCTCCAGTCACAATGGGAACGATCCCAAGCGATTGCCCATCGCCACGAAAACCCCCGCGCCACCAGATCCTGGCTACCCCAGGCACATATCTCCCCCATGGTTAAAGACCCCAATGCCATGGACGTCGACGCCATCAAAGTCAAGAAATTGACCCCTGAAGAACGAGCTCGATGCATCCGAGAAAACCGATGCTTCCGATGCAGACAACAAGTACACTCCTCCCATGAATGCCCTCGATACCCAACCAATGCCACCAAACCACCCATCACGCCCAAGAAGGTAAGGAAGGTCAAAGAACAACCTCCGCCTTTGATCGAATGGGATGATGACGACGAGGAAGAAGAAAGAGATTCTCCTGTCGAAGCTAGAGTGGCTTTCTCGGGTTTTTGAATAAGGAAGGACTGACGACGCACCCTTCCTCTCCTAGTGTACGAGTACGAGCTGTAAAGAAGGCTATATCAATCCCAGTACAACTTCTCACCACCTCGCACTCCACTAAAGTCGTCGACACTCGCGCCCTCATCGATAGCGGGGCCGAGATCTCATGCATTGACTGGGGCTTCGTTCGCAAGCATCACCTCCCCACCACACGCCTCGAAAACCCGATCCTCGTCAGAAACGTAGATCAATCCTCCAACAAAAGTGGCATGATCCGCTTTACCACAACCCTATTCCTCAGCGTCCAAGGAGTGCTGATGGAGACCACCTTCCACGTCATGAATTGCGGAAACGAGAACGTCATCCTCGGTTTCCCATGGCTAGCAAAGGCCAACCCCACCATAGACTGGCCCACTCGCACCCTATCCATCGCTAAATCTCTAGACGAATCCCCGTCATACTACACCCATAACACCACGCTTGCCAAAGCACACGCCACCAAACTCCGGGGTCCCATTACCCCAAATACCTCCCCTCGTCTGCGATATGTAGATGAAATCCATGACAAACACCTCTTCGACTACCTAGAAAAGGAAACCAAAAACCAATGCTGTCTCCGAGCGGCCCAAGTCCATGAGGTACAACGCATTGTCAGATTAGGAGCCACCAACCGTCTCATCAAAAGCGGCTCCCGCTACGTACCCCATGCCCTTGTAGCCAAACTCACAAAGGCCACTGAGCTCGCTGCTGAACAGTTTGCTAAAGAACCGAAGCAAACACTACCCTCACAGTATGAACAATTTTCCAAGGTATTCGGAGAACCCGCACCGGGGGAGTTGCCCCCCAAAAGACCCTATGATCACAAGATCACCCTCGACGAAACTTTCGTCCCAAAAATCGGGAAGTTATACCCCCTGTCCCCGGATGAAAGGAAAGCCGCCAATGACTTCGTCGAAGAACATCTCAAGTCGGGAAAGATCCGACCATCAAAATCCCCCCAAGCCTCCCCATTCTTCTTCGTCAAAAAGAAGGATGGCAAACTTCGCCCCTGCCAAGACTACAGGTACCTGAACGAGCACACAGTTCGGGACGCCTACCCCCTTCCCCTCATCTCTGACCTGATAGATCAGGTACGAGGATCCAAGATTTTCACCAAATTCGACACCTGATGGGGCTACAACAATGTGCGCATCCACGACGGCGACCAATGGAAGGCGGCCTTCATCACCCACCGAGGTCTCTTTGAGCCGATGGTAATGTTCTTCGGAATGACGAACTCACCCCCAACCTTCCAGCAATTCATGAATGACTCATTTAAGGATATGATCGCAGAAGGATGGCTCATCATCTACATGGACAACCTCCTAATCCATTCAGCTGATGAAGCCACTCACCAAGAATGAACCCGTCGCGTCCTCCAATGAATGGAGGAACTTAACCTCTATCTTCACCTTGAGAAGTACACCTTCGATGCCCCCGAGATCGACTATCTCGGAATGATCCTCCGTAATGGAGAAATAGCCATGGACCCCGTCAAACTCCAAGGCATTTCCTCCTGGCCCGTCCCATCCTCGGTCAAGGAAGTACACTCCTTCCTTGGCTTTGCCAACTTCTATCGCCGCTTCCTCAGTCACTTCTCGGAAACGGCCCGACCCCTTATCGACCTCACCAAGAAGGACATGAAATGGAACTGGACTCCCACCTGTGACCAAGCCTTCCTATCCTTAAAAAAGGCCTTCATGGCGGAGCCAGTTCTCCGACTCCCAGATCTCACAGCCCCCTTCGCCATTGCCACCGATGCTTCCCTCGTCGGCACAGGCGCAGTCCTGCTCCAAACTGACGCCAATGGAGACTGGCATCCATGTTCCTTTCTCTCCCAATCCCTTCTCCCCGCAGAATGAAACTACGAAATATACGACCGCGAGCTCCTAGCGGTGATATGCGCCCTCAAGGCTTGGCGTCATTACCTCGTTGGCTCCCCACACCCTATCAGGGTTTTCACTGACCACAAAAACCTGACTTACTTCAGGCAACCAAAGAACCTTAACCGCCGCCAAGCCCGCTGGCTTCTGGACATTGCGGACTTTGATTTAAAATTCTCCCACGTCCCCGGCAAAGACCTCACTGTCCCTGACGCCCTCTCCCGCCGTGCAGACCACTACCCCACCGAAGATCGTGACAATCGCGATGTCACCCTCCTCCCAGACTCGCTCTTCGTCCGACTCATTGACACCTCCCTCGCCCAAGTCATCGCCCAGGCGTCGGCCACTGACTCTATTTACCTCACCACACTCCGTGCCCTTGAAGGGGACATTCCCGCTCCTTTCCATTCCCGCCTCTCGGATTGGAAAGTCCTTGATGGCATCCTCACTTATCGCAACCGCGTATACGTACCCCCCACGGGCACGCTCCGTAAAGACGTCCTTCTCCGCTGCCATGACCATGAATCCGCCAGGTACCCTGGCTTCCTTAAGACTCGCCAGCTGGTCTCCGCCGAATACTGGTGGCCGGGCCTCACCCAATTTGTTCATCGCTACGTCGAAGGCTGTGCCTCATGCCAGCAATCCAAGGCCAACACCCATCCCACCACCCCGCCACCCATGCCCTTATCCTCCTCCTGCACACGACCCTTCCAGCAGGTGTCCTGTGATCTCATTACCGACCTACCCCTCTCCGGGGGGTTCGATTCCTTACTGGTCGTGGTGGACCATGGCCTTACGAAAGGGGTAATCCTTTGCCCCACTAATAAAACCGTCACCGCCGAAGGCATCGCGGCCTTTTTCTTTCTCAAGGTCTATACCCGATTCGGTCTATATGATCGGATCATCTCAGATCGCGGCCCCCAATTCGCCGCTCGCTTCGCCAAGGAGTTAGGAAGGCTCCTGAATTACAACCTCGCACTCTCGTCCGCCTACCACCCACAAACTGACGGAGAAACGGAACAAGTTAATCAAGAACTCGAAACCTATCTCCGCATCTACTGCGGCGAGAACCCTACCTCATGGGCCGATTCCATCGCACATGTGGAATTTGCCCATAACCACCACCCTCACTCCGTCACCGGTAAATCCCCATTCTTCCTCATGATGGGGTACAAACCCGTCCCCCTCCCTTCCGTCCTCCCGTCCTCCTCCCTACCTGCGGTCGATGACCACCTCCAAGCACTCACCGCCGCTAGGAATGAAGCCCTAGCTGCCCATGAACTCGCCCGCCAAACAATGGCCTCCAGAACACGAGGCAAGTTCACCCCCTTTACCCAAGGCGATAAGGTTTGGCTAGAAGCCAAGAACCTGAAACGCCACCTTGCGGACCCAAAGTTCGCACCCAAAAGAGAAGGACCCTTCCTTATTGAAAAGGTCCTATCCCCCGTATCGTACAAACTCCGATTACCCAAGACGTGGAAGATCCACCCAGTTTTCCACGCTTCCCTCTTATCGCCCTATCACGAAAATAGCGTACATGGGCCGAACTTCCCCCGTCCCCCTTCCTCCCTTATAGAAGGTGAAGAAGAATACGAAGTCGAGCAGATATTAAAGCATAGGATCAAAAAGGGGATCCCTTCTTTCCTAATCTGCTGGAAAGGGTACACCGCCGAAGAAGACTCATGGGAACCAGAATCGAATCTCTGACACTCCGCCACTCTCCTAAAAGGATATAAGAGTCGATTCCCCTCCGTCTTCTCCCCAGTCTCGCCCAAGAAAACCAACCGCACCCGCCGCCGCTAAGAAGTTTTCTTTCCCCTTTCTTCGTTCTCATCATTGACACTCCAAACCTTTGTTTAGCTATGTCTTCACTTTCTATTACCGAGTCGTCCATTACTCTCACCACCCCCCCTCGCTCGTCTCCCGCATCATCCATTGTCGCCAACCCCGGCTGGGAACGGGATGCCCTTCCCGTACCAACCCACACAACCCATCCTGGTCTCCCAGTCTCAGTGGACCTCCCAGCCGCCGCACACCGTTTCAGGGATGAAATCCCCGACATCACAGCCCTCGACCACATGGCACAGATGATGCGAGACTCCCGCCTAGCCGTACCCATCGGTGCCCACCTAGATATGTCCTCCCCCCTATATACCCTCTACCGCGCCTTCCTGCAAATCTCGCGCCTCGCGCAGATCATCCCAGCTGTCTCCCGGTCTAACGTATTCCCTACCGTCGTTACTGTCCTCCGAGAAATCCAACACGAGACCACCAGATTACTCGGTGTCACCCTCCATCAACTAGAGATGGACACATTCCTTTTAGACCTAGACCGTTACCTGCAGGGAACCGCCAGCGCTTCCGACCTGCCACGCCCCGTTGTAGGGCTTCCCTCCTCTTTCTCTAGAACCCCTCTGTCAGCCTCATCATCCCCCTTAAACGACGAAGAGATTGCCGTAATCACTCGCCTCGAACAGCGACACGTAAGGGCCTTATCCTTTCCCCTTACGCGCGATGACCCTCGGTTCCCTAACGCCTGCTACTCCTGTCACCGCCTTGGCCATATCCGGCTTAACTGCCCGGTATACCAATGCCCTACTTGCCTTCACTGGCAACCAGGCCACCCCCAGAACCGATGCCCTCTTCGCTGCCCCCATCACCCACCACCTTCAACCTCTTCGTCCTCGTCACACCGCAGTCCTCCTTCCTCCCGATCTCGTCGCAGATCCTCAGGCACCCCTTATCCCTCACGCGACAGATCCGCTTCTAGCGAGACATTGGTGGACGAGTATTCATACACTGATGACAGCTTCGACCCGGTGGCAGAAGGAAACCTCACTGGGTCTCCCAGTCATGACTTTTGATTTATCTAGGTGGCTCCTCTTCCCCGACCCCTGGGACCTTGAGACTTCGAGCGATGTCTCGTCTTAATACGGGGGTAATGTTACAATTGTATGCTCCACTTATACTTTTTCCTCACTTACACCCCTGTACATACCAGACCTTGGGTTCGAGTCCCAACTGGTAACCTTCTTTTGACTAATCGTTTCCTTCTGACATCCATGCGATTAGTCATCGGGCCGCTTTGTCATTTCTACCATGTCATGCTTCGTCAGCGATGGCGCCATTCTTATCTCATTCAGACTTCTTATTGCGCCATCGCTTTGTCATGATCACTAATACCGATTAGTCATCATGACTAATCCGCTTACTTATCCGTTTCCTCTCAGTATATATACTCGTCTCCATAGCCATGTATTCCTCAGCTTAGTCTTATCAAAATCTCCTTCATTTCCTGACCTTGCCCTCTAAGCTCGATCACTACCCCTGGTAGCTTGATCCCTCAGTCCTTGCCTAAGTAGTCGTCGACCGTCGACTCTTAGAAACCCTCCGGGTATCACCAGTAGAGTGTTACCTCGTCCTTATGACTTAGTCGTTAAGGAACCCTTGCTGCCACAGGCAGAGCCCTTACACTTGGGACGTTGCGTCTCTTCGTGAGTACCTCCCCAAGGTGTACCTTTGACAGCTAGTCTACGAACCCTGAACGGTCGTAACACAAACATGTATCCGGACACAGCACACATTAATATGGTTTCACTCATTCAGTCTGATTTTATTCGATCATAGACTTGAGGTTTTTGGATTTGATATCCAAGACAGGTATAGATGTAGAAAGATGACCAATGAAGACAAGCCGAGTGGTAGCTTGCACTCCAGTGTTGTACCTTCATTTTCAATGTGACATATATCCATTATATTCGTTCTTATACTTTCTTTCTTTTACTTAGGGATCGCATCAGATTTGGACATGGACACAATCTCAGACACACACAATCAGATTGCCACTACAGATTTTTACAGGACTATTCTACGGACATACTATTCCCTACTGCTGCAACAACCTCTTGAGGGTTGCCAGCTCTACTAGCTGTTCAGCCACTTCAGCAGCCATATTGGCCATCTCTACCTCCATGGCCTTCATCTGTGCTTGCGATGATAGAAGTGCTGCCTCCAGGTGGGTAGCCACCCAGAGTGCATTCTCCTTGGGTGTTGTATGCCCAGGTTTTCTCGCCATTGTAGGAAATATAATTAGTGTGTGGGTGCTGACCACCAAGGTGAATGGTGAAGTCAAGCTAAAATGAAGGGAGCAAGTATAAGCTCATCCCAGGGATTCCAAAGGTGACCAAGGTAGAAGGGGTAGCTAAGACAATAGTCCTTGCTTGGAATAGACTGGTCCGTCATAGTCTGGACTGTTAACGAATGGTCCGAAATATCAGACTATGAAGGACAAACAAACAGCAATAGATCGAATGGCAAACAGCGAAGAGATGAATGGGCGAAACGGCAGTGAGGATACAAACAGAGAGGGACTCAAACGAAAACTGAAAATGAAGTGAAACCCGATAAGTGATGATATTCAAATGTATAATACAAGTCTTTATAGTCCAGGCATTTTCCCAGGACTGTGTATAAACATGTGGTCCTATCAAAGGACGATACAAGGTCAAGTCAATGAGCCATATGTACATATCTGTCAATGAATATTCCAAGTCTAAATGAAATGCTGTCCCATCTGTGACTGATGTAACTGAGACAGAAGATAACTTATGACTTATTGAAAGTGACAGATGACAACAAGAATAAGAAAATAAAAGATCATGTCCGGACTTGGACTATGAACAGGACTGAAAAGCAAACTGTCAATCGGACTCAGACTGATGAAATATGTATGGATAGAAATGGACTGACATCGGACTGACACAAGACACAATGGACTTCTTGAACATGATGAAAGGACCTGTACGAGAACCTGAACTGACACGAGAAACCAGTCTGTAAACGTAGAGAGCGACAAGCTCCTACATCCGAGGAAGACTTGAATACTAACTGTCCCCAGTCAGTCACGTGATGCACTGGGTTTGAATCATGGGACACTATGAAAATGTGAAAGTGGCCAAGTCCACTTCTTCTTCCCACTACCATCTTCCCTTATTACCATGTCTGCAATAGACAACATTCTTGCACCTCCCAACCCGTGGACACAACCAGTCCAAAGGCCCTGGCCACGCAGGCCCTCAAAAATGTGAATTCCCGCATTGTCGACATCGCCCAGATCATACCAGACAACAAGGATACCCTGCACGAAGAGCAGGAGATGTGGGTGGTGGAGTGGGACAGTGCTCTGGTGAGTAACAAACTTATCGCACTATGCACGAGCTGACTTGATCTGTAGACACAAGTACATGCATGCCTGCAAACAGCATGCGAGCACAGCGCAGAGGCCCTGGTTGACAGCCAGGCTGTCCAGTGCATGAGAGACATAGGGCCAGTCGCTGAGTGATGGCATGCAGAAACGAAGGCATGACATGAAGAAGCTGATGCCATAGAGGCTCAATGCCTGCAAGAGAAGGAAGAAGAGGTGCGATGCCGCCAAGCCGAAGAGGAAGAAGAATGTGCGATCGCCAGACAGGTGCAAGCGTTGTCGGTGGACAATGAGACCAGTGCGACCAGGCAAGGGGCGACGGTGGTGGTGTCCATGTCAGCTGAGAGTGCAGAGGTGGGTGGTCGGATCGAGGAGGTTGGCGAGGGCATGTGGATGTGCCATCCCAGCAAGGTGAGTAAGCCGGTATGGTAGTCTGTCTGTCTGGCTAATGAATTTCAGTGAGCAAGAATGATGATGGAGGACAGCGATAAAGATGAAGACGAAAGTGAAGTGCATGCATAGCCCATGAAGAGGGTTGCCGCTGAAGAAACTATTGTTGACCACGACGAGAGGTGTGACAGGTGTGACAAGGCACACAAGCCTTGCATCGGACCTGTTGATTAGACGTGTTTCTGATGCAAGCACATCAAAGCACGATACAACAAGTTGTTAGGCCATGGAAGGGTGAAAAGACAGGAGGGGGGTGCTCTAGAAGGGAGCAAGGGCAAGGGCAAAGGCAAGGCCCCAGGTATGTCATTCATATTGTTTACATTCAGACTGAGCTAACCAGACTGAACAGTCTGACTGTGTCAACATGCTGTGCCACCTGTGCACAAACAAATCGAGATCATCGACAGTGACGAAAGGGCTAAGATGGAGAAGGAGAAGGAGGCGCTGAAGGCTAGGCCGACAGCAAGGAAGCCACGGTGCACAACGCTCAAGGAAAATGCCATCTGGGTGGCCACCCATCTGGAGGTGGCACTCCTGTCGTCACAAGCTTGAATGAAGGCGATGGAGGTGGAGATGGCGGATATGGCCACCGAAGTAGCTGAGCAGTTGGTGGAGTTGGCAAGCCTCAAAAGGCTGATGCAGCAGTAGGTAGTAGTAGAATAGTCCTGTAAAACCTGTATCGGCAATCTGATCATGTGTCCGTGTCCGTGTCCGTGTCCGAATGCGATGTAGTCCCTAAGTAAAGAAAGGAAAGTATAAGAACAAGTGTAAAGGCTTTTATTGCTCTGAAAATGAAGGTACAACATCGAGGTACGAGATACCACTCAGCTTGTCTTTGTCGGTCATCTTTTGGCATCTATATTTTACTGGATCATAGATCGGATTGAGGAGTCCATAACAGGACAAAAACCGGACTGAGAATGAAGACGAAACACAATGTGTGCTTTCAGAATTATGGCACATTCGAATGAAACAGTACATAGAGACGGAGAGAAACTTTTCGTGATATGTTTGATAGGACTGTTTTCTGGTTGATCAGAATGAGAGATTGTATAGTAGAGTCTGTTTGTTTTTTAGTTTAGTGACATTTTTATGTGATATCAGAGACACTGGATGAAAACTAGGATGAAACCAAGGTCACCAGTCTAAGCACAGGGCAGAACTGATATGAGGAAACAATATTTTTTGTGGGTCGAGGGGAACTTAGTCTTCAAAGACTGCGTCCTCTGCCTCATCATCGTTGTGTTTGATGTCATCTTTGGCTTTGAATTTGTCAATTTCTTTATCAGTCAGTCCAGTCAAATCAGTAACCGAAATTGCAATCTTCGTCCTTGAAAAGTAGGGTAGCAGGTGAAAGACCGCATACCACAACTTAGAGATGGCACCGTCCAACTCTGCCAGTGGGTACGATTCTCCAATAGTTCAGTGAAGAACCACCATTGGACCTATGTATGTAAGTACCTTGGTTTCATCTTTCAGTTTAACTCTTTTTCAATCTGAGTATTTTGGACCAAAACGAGATCACCAGGACTGTACTCAGTAGTTTGAATCCTATTTTTGAATTGCACCTCAAACTGTTTGATGGACGTGAAGTGCGACTGTAGTATGCGCTGTTGCATACGATCGATATCTTCTTGTTGCTTCTGCAGCTGAGAGGCTCACCAAGTGATTAAAGCGAATCTAGAAACTGGATCAGATTCCAGTGCGGGGACAAGAAACGTAGCTCCTGCAAGATTGAAAGGAAAGATCAGTTCAACACCATGTACCATGAAGTATGGTGAGAGACTGGTCAATTTAAGTATAGTGACGCGCTCTACCCAGAAAACAGAGTGAGCTGTCGCTGGCCAGCGAATCTCCCCTCCCAGGGTGGTTTTAATGATGGCCTCCTGGACATCGAAGTGATGCCATTCGACCATGCCATTTGCCTAAGAGTTGTAAGGGGAGATCTGGATATGGTGAATACGATATCGCAAAGCGAGGATGTCTAGAGCTTAGAGGAAAGCAGAACCATTGTCAGTAACAATCTCGAATACAGCACCCCAACAACAGAGGATGTCTTTGAAAATAAAAGAAGCGAGTGCAGTCGCATTTTCGGACTGTAACATATGCCACTCCAGATACGCAGTGAGTGTGCATCAGGCATGTACAATGAAGTGGTAACCACCGGATCATGACATGACCATAGTGTCAATGTGAACTTTGTGAAATAGACTGCCAATCATGGGGACAGTAGAGGGGATATGGAACTTCTGTGTTTGTCGGATTTGGCATTCGTGGCAGGATTGGATGTACCACTTGACATCGTCAACCAACATTGGCTACCAGAACCATTGGAGCAACCAGGTCTGGACTGAGAAGACTCCTTTGTGTCCAAGGCTATCGTGTGCCTCCCTGATCAGTCTGTAGTGGCATTCCATAGGTACTACTAGCTGATGATGACCATGAGGTTTGCAATGGTAGAGTGAATCGTTGAGAAGAAAGAAGTGCATAGCAGAATTGATGAAGGAAGTGTAGTCAGTGTCGGATAGGTCAGGGGGACAAGTGCACGTGTGCAGAAATTCATGAATATGGGTGATGTGATCCTCTTTTGCAAGTGCTTTTGGAGACTGAGGGAGGACAGGTTCGTCTTGAACCGAGTCTGAGTCCGCATTAAGCAGGACCGAAGCATGATGAGTAGCAGGTGGAGTGAGCCTAGAAATGGAAGTAGTCAAATATAGCAGAGAAATGCGATTGTTTAAGAGAGAGATAAAGAAGGAATATACATTGTCTAACCAGTCCTTAAAATCATCATCAGGAGGTGGATCGTCATTGGACTGAGGACAACAGGATAGCCCATCTGCACCAGTATGGCAAGTAGCAGAAACATGAACAAGACAAAAATTGAAAAGGAGGATATCAGTGATCCACCAGTTAATGATCGCGTTCGGTTGTAGGTCTGGGTTGTTTATTATACCCTTCACGTATTTGGCATCCATTTCAACTATGAAGTTAGCAACACCGAAGATAAAAATGTGGACTGCGTGTAAAGCATGAAACAGTCCATAAAGTTCTAATTTCGTTTGTGAATAGTGGCTCTCAACCTCTGTAAGGCTGATGGAACCAAAGCGATTCGGATACCGTTTTCCATTGGCACCATCCTGAGACAGGATGTAACTGACAGCGATGAGAGAAGTATCAACTGTAGAAAGATTTCGAGTCCAGACTCATAGTCCAGACAACATAAAGTGGGCAAAAGACAAATAGTATCCTTGAGATGCTGCATCGCAAGTTGTTGGGATGCTCCCCATTCAAAAGGAACACCCTTCCTGGTTAAATCGACCAGGGAACAGGCAATAGAAGTGAAATCATGAATGAAAATGCGGAGTACACTGCAAACACCCAAGAAACCGCACACATGAGTGAGTATTTGACATGGAGGTCAGTCACGAATCTTTTGTACTTTGTCCTCATGAGGAATGCAACCATTGGTGGTGCATTTGTGTCTGACGACAGTTGTGTCCAGTGCAGTGAGCATGAACTTCTTTGCTGAAACTGTCGCACCAACATTTTGTAGTCGTTGCAAGATGTGGTGGACTACCTGTAAATGTTCCCAAATGAACCGACAGATTTTTGGGTTGTCCGGAGCAGTCTCGTATGAACTGTCTGGATTCTGATAATGCATGGTGACAGATTTTATGGGTAAGTCGTCGATGAAAGGGTAGGTGTGTCGAGGGATTTCGTCCTGAAGAACAAACAACATGTCTGCTTGATAGATTTGGACCGCATTTGTGTATCCCATAGGAATGGTGGTGAGATGATGAGGACCCATTGGACTATTGAAAGTTGTGAGATTGTGTGATTCGGGATGTAGTGGGTGTTGATCATAGCTGGCAAATAAATCCATCATCCCATAAATGGCATATCCTGTGAAAGACTCTGTGAAGTGTTCCACAAATGGCAGTGTGGATGAGTCCCAGATAGTAACCACATTAAGGGGTTGGAGATCGTGAACGAGTTGGAGTGATTTGCTGTCCTATTTAAACACACAGAACCATCAAGATTGGTATGCTATGGTAGATGGTTCATAGACACCAGACGTAATCCAGTCTTTAATAATCTGGATCATGCTGGCCCACATGGATGGAGGGACGGGGATGTTGCGAAGTGCCCAAGGGGTATGAGAGACAGTCAGAATCTTTATAGGGAGGAAGTATCTTTCATTGAGGCAACCTCACTCGGTAGAAATCCAAGCGAAAGCCATCTCATGTTTGAGGAGCAGCCAGCATATGAGCTTGACTTCCTCTGGCCATAACCAGTTTGCGAGATCGAGATCTAATTTGTCAGTGCGTTCCTGTGTAAAACGAACACCAGGAACGAAGTCAGGAGGATGTGTAGGTAATGGACATAGTCCAGCGAGTGGATCATCTGGAAGAGAACGGGTAATCTGATACTCCTCATCGACTGGAGCCACAATGGACTGAACTTTTTTTGCGACAGGCTTATAAGCCAATGCATGCAAAGAGAGGTCATAAGAATAAATCGAAGAAAGTGCGGCAAGCACATCCAGATTAAAAACGGACTGTGTTGAGGATAAAAATGAATAAAGTGACAAAGGTGAAGGCAAATGCATATAGAACAGAAGAGATGTGATGAAAGTGTTACTGATATCTCCCCAGCCATTGAGCAGATCATTGAAATCTAAAAACCCATCTCCAAAACAGACTGATGGCTAGTATACTGTAAACGGTCTCGACAACGTGGACAACCTTCGGACCATGGTTTCATGGGCAGAGTATACTGCTTGTCCATATTAGGGTCACGAAGAGTGATCGTCTGTGAACTGTCTGGAAAATCTTCTGTGTTAGCACTCATTAGACAATGGAAAGGTCGACCCAGTAGTAGGTCAAAGTTAGCACGGGCCAAGATTTGGACCTGTAGCATGACTTTGCCTCCACCAAAATCGAGTGCTAGGTTTTCAAGAACACTGATCATATTGTCTATGCTAGTATTAGCAGAGGACATCTTCATCGTCTGGTCAGATCGGATTAGTAGTCCAAGCTGTTCCCAGATCTGGCGAGGCATAGCGATAACCTTGAAACCAGAGTCTAGAATACCACGAATGATCCAACCTGTATCACCAACCTTAGCTTCGATCACTCTAAGGGGTAGACTGTGATGTGCGACAATGAGTCCATCTTCATTGCACATTATTCGTGTTCCAGTCCTGCATGCGAACACATGGTTGTTACTGGACAACTCGTTAATCTGTGCAGTATGAGTCGAGGGTAGGTTAGCAATTCGTTTCACAGTAGTAAGTTCACGAAATTGTTTTTGAAATTCTGGTGAGACCACAAAGAGATCCTTGACCGGAACTGGAACATTAGTATCCAGGACTCAGTCCAAGACTCATTTTGGAGTAGCCTTGTCTTCGAGGGGAAAGGAATATTTGTACTGCGTGGATGAAGAGAAATTCTGGTTAATCCCAGGTACCCATAGGGGGATATTACTCAGTATGTTTGTAGGTGCATTGTCTAGATTGGACATGAACCAACTAGGACTGGCTTGAGTAGTGAATGTGCTGTTAGGGTTTCGAAGAGTGCTACATAATGGAGAGGAAGAATTGCTAGCGCTGA
Organism: Tylopilus cf. leucomycelinus; assembly: GCA_038089455.1. NCBI lineage: Eukaryota > Fungi > Basidiomycota > Agaricomycetes > Boletales > Boletaceae > Tylopilus > Tylopilus cf. leucomycelinus. Next base: position 27,274 of record JBBPKV010000010.1, read on the forward strand.
CTGAGATTGGAGCGGATGAGGATGATGAGGGTGGTAAGGGTGAAGCACTTCGCATTGTCTGCTGCAGCTTAGGGGATAAAAGTTCTTCAGATACAGCAGCTGCATGATAATCTGATTTCTTACACGGTGGTACCTGAACACTGCCAAAGCGAACTCGTTTTCCCTTCTCTTTGGACACTTTGTCTGCCTGAAAAGTAGCCCATGCCTGAACAAGGTATGGTTGGAATTCTTCATTGGCAGCGACAGGAATGGAGTCCGAATCCAGACTCGGTTTAGACATGTAAAAAGCGGAGAAGTCGATGTCGAGGATTGCTGGGGTAGCAGGGTACATGGTAGACAGGATACTGGCAGTGATATGAGGCGGTGTGTCTCTAGTGAATCCTGTAGAAGATGCAGACGTAGATACAGTAGCTGCATTCGACTGTCCAGAGGAATGAGCATAGTTGATACTGTCCTTGAGATATCTATCTCCTGGCATGCAAGGTATATCAGATCCATCTGGCATATAGATGCGATTGTCCTTTCCCCTAGTAATTTTCCCTGCATTGAGGTACTCTGTGCAGATAGGACAATTCTTTGTGAAATGCCCATGACCAGCACAGAATCTACAGGCGGGGTTCGTCGATCTAGCCATAACGTTGGCCTCAGCCTTAACGGCCGGACTCAGATTGTATGTTTGTGGTGGATCAGATGGATGCGAATGCTGATTGGGATTGAAACGTGAAGGACCATAGGATTGCTGAAAATGGGGCATCACGTCTGACGTGGACAGACTAGATTGAAGTGCTGATCCTGTCAATAAGAATTTGGCAGCGCTCATGATATCATTCATTGGATATGGATCATTGGGATAGATGTCCGGTTTGACGATTGTGAGGCGATGATGTATGTGGTCCTGTAAGAACACAGGAAACCCTGTCAAGAAAATCATGTTTCACTCCATTTCGGAGAGCTTATGGTTAGCAATCAAGAGCATAGATACTTTCGTGAACTTCCTGGTATATTCACCCAGGTCATCCTGATTATGCATCTGCTTCTTATGGTAGTCCTCAACTAGGTACTAGATGTCAGCATGATGATATCACATACTACCTTCACATCCCGGATAGAGTTTCTTGACTGCTTCAATGAACTCTTCCCAATCAGCAGGATCAGCTACCGCTTTCGGTAATGTTTCCCATACTTCAGCTTCTTTGAGGTCTGCATATCGGATAGCTGCTTTGACCTTACCGACCTCATTGAGTCTGGCTTGATTGCCAAGCTGCTCGATATCTTCTAAGTACTGAGAAAGCTGGGATGGCATTTTACCATCAAATTTAGATGCATATTGAGTATCTCGAAGAGGCATAAGGAAAACCTGTGGTTGGTTAGCCATTGGACCAAAATGAACCTGTAGAACATGGGGTGAAGGACTGTTTAATCCGATTGGACTAGAAGCAGATTGCGACAAGACAGATACGAGCGAAGGAGGATTGACTGGAGAAGAAGGGGACGAATTCTGCTGAAGAACAGGAGGGAATTCGGTTTGATCAAAGAGAAAAGTGAGCGATGGCAAGGGGGAATGATCTTGAGTGATTGATGATGATTTGTGAGCAAATAGAGGTGATAGCAGCGAAAGCTGAGGTGATACTGGAGATCAATGACATGATAACAGATGGTTATCAGGTGGAGTAGAGGTCATAAAACCACCAGGAAAGAAGGGTGAGTCTATGACAGGTGACATTGACAGACTGATGAAGTTGTGATATGCGCGGTCTGGAGTGACCAGGACAAAAAAATCAGACTCGGTAGAGATGTTGAGATGATGAAATTCAAAGAGTAGTTCCTTGAGTTCTAAGTGCTGAGGTGTGGGTCGAAGCAACCTTCTGAGTGGCCTTGTGAAACCCCTTGCGGTAGGCTCCAGTTGTAGGAAATATGATTAGTGTGTGGGTGCTGACCACCAAGGTGAATGGTGAAGTCAAGCTAAAATGAAGGGAGCGAGTATAAGCTCATCCCAGGGATTCCAAAGGCAACCAAGGTAGAAGGGGTAGCTAAGACAATAGTCCTTGCTTGAAATAGACCGGTCCGTCATAGTCTGGACTGTTAACAAATGGTCTGAAATATCAGACTATGAAGAACGAACAAACAGTGATAGATTGAATGGCAAATGGCGAAGAGACGAATGGGCGAAACAGCGACAAGGATATGAATGGAGAGGGACTCGAACGAAAACTGAAAATGAAGTGAAACCCGATAAGTGATGATATTCAAATGCATAATACAAGTCTTTATAGTCCAGGCATTTTCCCAGGACTGTGTATAAACATGTGGTCCTATCAAAGGATGACACAAGGTCAAGTCAATGAGCCATATGTACCTGTCAATGAATATTCCAAGTCTAAATGAAATGCTATCCCATCTATGACTGATGTAACTGAGACAGAAGGTAACTTATAACTTATTGGAAGTGACAGATGACAACGAGAATAAGAAAATAAAAGATCGTGTCTGGACTCAGACTATGAACAGGACTAAAAAGTGGACTGTCAATTGGACTTGGACTGACAAAATATGCATGGATAGAAATGGACCGACATCAGACCGACACGAGACATGATGGACTTCTTGAACATGATGAAAGGACCTATATGAGAACCTGAACTGACATGAGAAACCAGTCTGTAAACATAGAGAGCGACAAGCTCCTACACCATTGGTCTTGCCTTATGCATTTCTACCTCTACCTCCTTTTTGGCTTCCTCGTTATTGTCAATGATTTTGATTTGCTTGTACACCAGTGGAGCAGCATGTTGCTGTGGTCAGACTGTTCAGTCTGGTTAGTCCAATTTGAGTGCAAGTACAGTAATGACGTACCTGGGGCTTTGCCTTTGCCCTTGCCTTTGCTCCCTTCAGGGGCCTCACCATCCTGTCTCTTCAGCCTTCCACAGCCCAATGACTTGTTACATTTCACTTTGACATGCTTGCATTGGAAACAGGTCTGGTCAACTGGACTGATGCAAGCTTCGCATGCCTTGCAATACCCTTTGCATCTCTTGTCATGCTCAATGATGCTATTTTCAGCAGCAACCTTCTTCTTAGGTCATGTGCACACTTTGTCATTTTCGTCTTTGTTGCTATCTTTGACCATCATCCTCACATGCTGTTATTTGTTAGCTGGACTACCAGACCAAGTCACCAGTCTACTTACCTTACTTGGGCACCACATCTGCACTCCTTCACCAACTTCTTCGATCTGGCCACTCACTTCCCCACTCTTTGCTGACACAGATGCTGCTACCATTGGTCCTTGTTTACTCCCACTGGTCTCTTTATCCACCAACAGATTCTGTTCCTCATCCTCTTCCTCTTGTTGTCATCTCACTTCTGCCACTTCTGCTTCTTCACGTCATGCTTTCACTTCTGCATGCCACTGTTTGATGACTGGACCCACCTCTCACATGCACTGGACAGCCCAGCTGTCAACCAGGGCCTCTGCTCTGAGCTTGTGTGCTGTTCACAGGCACGAATGCATTTTAGTCTACAAGCAAATTCAACTCACACACAGTATGACAGATTGTTTTTACTCACCAATGTCACATCCCATTCCTTCACCCACATCTCCTGCTCTTTGTGCAGGGTATCTTTGTCATCTGGTATTGTTTGGGCGACATCAAACACAAGAAGGTTTGTGCTTTTGAGGGCCTATGCAACTTGGGCCTTCGGACTATTTGAGTCCATGGTTTGGGAGAGTGTGAGTATGTTAGCAATAGATGTCATGGTGGTAGATGGTTATAGGAAGAAGACGGACTGGGTCACATCTCGTGCATTTGTGATGTCCTGCATTTCAAACTTAGTGGATCATGTGACTGACTGGGGATAGTCAGTATCCAAGTCCCCCTCGGGTGTAGGAGCTTGTTGCTCTCTACATTTACAGACCAGTTTCTTGCATCCATTCAGGTTCTCATACAGGTCCTTCCATCATGTTCAAGACATCCATTGTGTTTCATGTCAGTCCAATGTTGGTCCATTCTAATCCATGCATATTTTGTTAGTCCAAGTCCAGTTAACTGTCCACTTTTCAGTCCTGTTCATAGTCTGAGTCCAAACATGATCTTTTATCTCTTATCTTCTTTGACATCTGTCACAGTTCCATCAATCACAGATCAAACAGTATTTGATTTAGACTACAAATATTCATTGACAGGTATATATGGTTCTTTGACTTGACCTTGTGGCGTCCTTGACAGGACCACATGTTTCTACACAGTCCTGGGAAAATGTCCAGACTATAAAGACTTGTATCATGCATTTGAATAGAACCACTTACCGAGTTGCCATTTGTTTCTGATTTTGTTCGAGTCCCCTTCCCTCCATTTGTTCCTTCATCGTTCGCCATTCATTTCTTCACCATCCATCCATTATTCATAGTCCAATATTTCAGACCATTCATTTGCAGTCCAGATTAAACTGGATTTGTTCATTCCAAGCGAGGACTACTGTCTTAGCTACCCCTTCTACTTGGTTACCTTAAGGAATCCCTGGGACGAGCTTATACTCACTCTCTTTATTTTAGCTCGACTTTACCATTCACCTTGGTGGTTAGCATTTCACACCATCTATTGTTTTTACAGTGTGGACTTCATTCATTTCCATATCTGACAAAGGGATTACTCTTCCTTTTTTGGGGATGAAGTCAAGGTAGAGGTCTATTGCATGATCCCATGGTTTCTGTTCCAGCATCTGCTGGGCCTCATTTTCAGAAAAGACATTTAGAAATTTGTGGTAAACTGAAGGAACCTTCTTCTTTAATCCTGGCTCTATAGTGGTGTGTCAAATGTGGCAGCCTGAATAAGAAGGTAGTTTGTTGTATACTTGTTGATGTTGGTTTATGAAGTGACCTTCATTGGTACAGGAGGTGAGAATGTTACAATACATAGTACATCATCTGAAATGAATCTGTTTTTACATCCAGTTAATCTGGGGGTTATGTTGATATAGCCAGTCATGTCCTATAATAAGAGAGTGGGATTCTAGTCAGGATACTAGTACATCAACAGGTTCACTATGTCCTGCTATTGTGAGAATCATTGGAGTGTAATGAGTGATTTGTCCAATGGAACCTTGGCTCCTATCAGTGTTGGTTACTCCAAATGGGGTTTGAAGGGGAAATATCAGAATCTAGTGATTTTGATAGAATTCGAGGTCAATGAATGTGTTTGAGACTCCAGAGTCTAGCAGGGCCTTGAGTACCAATTGCTCCCAACTGGTCCCTGATAGATATGTGACTCGTGTGGGGACTTTGAATTTGTCATGGGAATTGGAGATTTGTCACAAACTGGGTTATTGTAAGGGATTTTTCTTGATCTGCTGTATAAGGGAATTAAGCACACTATGTTTTTTATCCAGTGCCATGCTGCTAGAGTGGATGCCCTTTCAGATAGCCAAGTTATGTATTTGTACAGCTAAGTCAGTAACCAAAAAGTCCTTCTTGTAGCAATCAAGAAATTTGTTTGGCTGGTAGTTGCTCTTTTCAACTACTGGTCTTTTCCTTTTAAAGCCTCGGCCACTTTTTTAGCCATTTCTACCTGCAGCCTATCTCTCCAATAAGCTTCAGCTTCTCCAGACATATAATCAGCTTGATGTGCTGAAATTCATTGCATGAATGGTCCAGGATCCTGTACCTGTTCCTGTAGGAAGAAAGAAAGGATTTGAACATATTAGGCTATATTAGCATTCCAAATATATTGTTCCTGTTGCCTTGCCAGTGAAGCATTGCATGTGCAAGTGTTGAGATTAGTGGGGCAATTAGACCAAATATGTATATCCTTTTTAGTGACAACCATAACATTCTCAGTTATCAATGAAGAGTTATTGTGTTTAGGGAAAGGAAAGTGGTAGTAGTATGAACATTAGCATGTTCCTTTAGAAACCTAGAGATGGAAGTGGTCAAGTCCCTTAGAAACATTATAGTGGTCATAGTAAATATAGGGATAAGCATAGGAAAGAGTTTCATAGATGAAAGATAGGTCTAGAAGGTCTCTGAAATGACTTACTCAACTAAGAGCAGCTGAGGTGAGTACTAGACAAGCGAAGCTGCTGAGCTTGGAGAGTAAGGGGCCTTGCTGATCATGGACAAGCGACTTATGGGGATGTGAGTAAGAAGAAGCAACAAGGTATAACTCCAAGGAAGGACAAGACTGGGGGGTCTTGGCTGACTTGGGTCACCTTTATATACTATTCTACTGTATGTACATGTTTGTACTGATGGGAAACCCATAAGTAGTAACTATGGTATAAAGAAATAGTATATGTAATAGAAATAATAGTCCATGGGTATGCATGTAAGAATAAGGCTAACCTAGAGTTGGGGGTAGCCACATATAGGCATATTGCTGTGCATGGGCATAGGGTTGCTGACAGATCAGGGCCTAGAGTATGACTATAAGAGATAGGCCATGAGGCGAGAAGCACTGTCAATATGAAATAGCATAAAAGGGAGTCTTTGGGCTAGAGGCATGCATAGCCTTGGGGCTAGATGCAGCTGTGGGCCATGAGGCTGTCATGAGGTGATGCATGAGTCATGATGAGGGCGTTATGTGATTGAATGAGGATGCATCCAGTTTGATTCGAAGGAACATAGGGTAATCATGAGGTGTAACATGAGATGTTGTGGCCAAGGCTAGACCATGGCTGTGATCATGATGTCATGACATGTGTAAGTGGGCTAGGCCCTGCTTAGTCATCATGGCTGTGCAGTGCTGTGCATGTTGTAAACTGTCGAGTGTAAAGGCAAGTGAGTGTCATAGAGACTGTGGAAAAATAAGGAAAAATAAGGGAAAAATAGGGGCAAATAGAGCAGAAAATGGTGATCATAACACTACCCCCTCTCTAAAGATCAACTTCCAGGTGATGAAAAGGGAAACGATCCAAAGGAGTGAATAGACCAGGGGAACTGCAGTAGGCGAAGAGGTCATAGAAACCGGATTGGGAACAGTGGAGGTGGTGGGGGGTGGCTGGGTGTGCAGAGTGAAAGTCATTTAAGATGTCATGAGCATGGGTAAGGTTGGATGCTGGCTCCCATGTGCAGTCCTCTTCTGAGTAACCTTTCCAGTGTATAAGGTATTTGAGGCAGTTGCGACATAGGTGTGAGTTAACGACATAGTTAACTTCATATTTGGATTCATGATCCTCCATGACAAGAACAGGTTCAGGATTGAATGTGGATTGTCCATCCAGATGTTTGCAATAAGGTTTAACTCTGGAGATGTTGACGATGGGGTGGATACGTAAGAATTTGGGAAGATGGAGTTTAATGGAATTAGGGCCAATGAGATCAGTGATGGTGTAGGGACTGAGCCACTTTTCTGATAGTTTCTTTGAAGTGTGTGTAAGGCATAGATTAGCTGTTGCGAGCCAGACATTGTCACCAATGGAATATGAGGGAGTGTCAGAGCGATGAGAGGCTTCCTTGGTGATCATGGTACTGTGAGCCTTCTCTAAAGCGAGTTTAGTATCGGCAAGCATAGATTCCATGGTAGAGGTGAGGGAGTCTGCTGTGGGCATGAAAGTGACCTTCTTTTCAAATCCCATGTGAGGTTGATATAAACAAGTGATCTCAAAGGGTGATTTTCTGGTGATAGCTTGGCATTTCGAGTTGTAAGAGAATTGTGTCAAGGGTAACCAGTCTACCCAATTATGTTGGTTATCCAATGTGAAGAGATGTAAATACTATTGTACATCACATATCATACATTCTGTCTGGCTGTCTGTTTAAGGATGGAATGCGGTGGAGAGGCATAGGTGGATGCCTAGACGACTACATAGATCCTTCATTACTTGCAATGCAAATTGAGGTCCTCTGTCAGATACAATGCTCTTTGGTAATCCATGTATTTTCCAAATGTGATAGAGATAGAGGCATGCAGTGTCGAGTGCTGATATAGCTTTGTTGCACAGAATGAGGACAACTTCTTTGGAGAAATGATTCACTGTGATGAGGATTAAGTCGTGATTGTGACTCAATGGGAGATCAGTGAGAAAATCAACTGATATATCTTCCCAGGGTCCATTAGGGGATTCCAGTGGTAGGAGTTTTCTAGGTGGAGGTTTGTTTGTGCCTTTAAAGCATGTGTATCTATCACATCTGGAGATATAGTCTCTGACATCTGCTGTCATGCTGGTCCAGGTGTAGGAGCAGTATATGAGCTCTAATGTCTTGTCGATACCTGGGTGTCCAGCAACAGGGGTGTCGTGATGAAGTTATATGACTTCAAGCCTTGTTTCATAGACATCAGGGATATGTAGACATTCTTGTTTATCAAACTCCAGGTTCTTCTTTTCGATAAGGTCTTGAATTCGATCATGTTCTGTGGATATATGCATGGTCATAGTAGCAGTGGCGATTTGTTCAGGTGGGATGATGATGACTCCTTTGTTGTCATCGGACACTCCTTTACTATGATCCTCATGTTGGGAGAATACATCCAGTTTTCCCATTTGTGTACCTGGTTTGTGTACTCATTTAAAGTGGAAGCAAGATAGGTATTGAGCCCATCTAGCCTGTTGTCAATTGAGATCTTGGCATTGCATAAACCATTGAAGGTTTGCATGGTCATTCCATATTTCAAAGTCATATTGTGCTCCTTTGAGATAGTGTGTTCATTGTTCAAGACTGTGAATAACACCGAGCATTTCTCTGTTGGTGATAGGATAGTTTCTTTCTTCAGGGGTAAGAGCATGTGATGCAAATGCTATGGGGTGTTGAACTCCATTATGTTCAATAGAAAGTACTGCGCCAGTTACAATGTTTGAAGCATCTGTTTCAAGATGGAATTGTTTGTCATTGTTGGGAAACATGAGGATAGGCATGGTGGTAAACTGTTGTTTTAGATGATCAAAGGCTGTCTGTTGTGGCTCTGACCATGTGAAGGGACAGTCCTTCTTTGTGATGTCATATAGTGATCATGCAATTTGTGTGTAATCTGCAATGAAGTGGCGATAGAAGTTGGCAAGACCGAGAAAGCTTCTGACAGCTTTCAGTGATGTAGGTGCAGGCCAGTTGAGTATTGCTTTGACTTTATCTATGTCCATTTGAATATCATCGGGGGTTATGGTCATCCCAAGGAATTCAACTTCTGTGGCACAGAAGATGCATTTTTCTGGCTTTACATAGAGGTCGTTGTCTTCTAGGCATTTGAGCACTTTAAGCATGATTTTGTCATGTTCTGCAACATTAGTTGAGTGGGTGAAGACCAGGATATCATTGATGTAAATGACTACTGTTGCCTGCATATCAGCAAAGATGTCATTTATCATGGTCTGAAATGTTGTGGGTGAGTTGGTAAGTCTGAGGAACATTATAAGTGGTTCGAATGCTCCTCTATGGCATATGAAGGCAGCTTTCCATTCATCTCCTTCTTTGCTACGAACATTGTTGTAACCCCATCGTAGGTCCATTTTGGTAAAGAGCTTGGCTTCTTTTAATTTGTCTATGAGTTGTGAAATGAGGGATATGGGGTAGTTGTTTTTTACAGTGTGTTCATTGAGGTATTGATAATCTTGTATCATATGTTTCTTACCATCTTTCTTAGGGACAAAGAATATGGGTGATATCTGTGGTGATTTGGAGGGTCAAATGTATTCTTTTCATCGTTGGTCATCAAGGAAGTCTGAGACTTCTTGTTGTTCAAGCGGGGATAGAGGAATGAGACATCCTTTCTTGGGTTTGAAGGTGTCCTTCAGGTCAATGGTATGATCCCATGATTTCCATAGAGACATACATTTGGATTCTTTCTTGAAGAATACATTGAGGTACTTGTGGTATGCTTTAGGAATGAGTTGTTTGGGTGTGAGGGGATCTGCCATTGTGGTGGTTTGACATTTCTGGAGTGACCTCACAATTAAGTGGTCTTTCTTGAGGTTTCTCATTCATTCTTCCACTTGGTCAGATTCAGGTGAGATTCGATAGAAAGAAGGGCATCAGTTCATTTTAACCGTCCCTATAGTCCAGTTGATCTCTGGGTTATGTTGCTGTAGCCAGGAGTGTCCCAAGATAAAGTGGTTCTTTCCTAAGTCTATGATTTCAGCAATAATGTTTTCATGATGTCTTTTATAGTCGAGGGCTAGGTATACATTGTGTGTGATCTGACCAGCTGCATTTGGCATGCCATCAATGTTGAATACAGATATTGGGTCATGTATAGGTGTTAGCTTTAGCTTGTGGTCTTCAGTGAAGGTTCTATTGATAAAGACCTGGTTTGCTCCACTGTTCAGGAGAGCTTTAAGGGGAATAAAGTGGCTTCTGTGCTTTCTTCTGTTGGCTATTGAGATGTCTAAGACATTCTTGTTTCAATATTGGCAAGATGATAAAGTTCTGGTCTTGACTGGGATTTCAGGTGTAGAGATGGATGAAGCATTTGTTGAAGATGAGGATGCTGGGGAAGAAGAAGTGGAATTAAACACCGATATGAAGCCTCAGCTGAGCTGTAGGTTAACTACAGACTCCACTGGCTGATGAGTAGGTGAAGGAAGTGGGGGCTTCATATCATTGATAGTTTGAGTAGAGTGAATAGTGTTAATAGTGTTCTAAATACCCAGTTCGTTCAGAATGCTTGGGGTTTTCCCTGCTTAGATTTTGTGTCTTTCATGTCGAAGAAGAAGGCTTTCATTTGGTCAAAGTCCATGTCATGGACTGCATGAGGTAGTCCTTGGCTTTCTTTGTCATGGGTTTCTTTGTCATCTTCTTCTTGGTTGGTATTACATATCTTTTGATACTTGCTACAACCAAAGAAGTGTTTTTCTTTGTACCAGTGACATTTATGGCACTGTGTCGATAGTCTGGGGCAATCTGAGGTATAGTGATCTTTGTTATCACAATTGTGGCATCCTTGCTTCCAGGGTTTGCCTTTGCCATTGCCTTTGCTAAAGCGCGAGGGTGATGTGAATGCATTTACCTCTCAGGCTGTGGTGGTGTATGGTCATGAAGAGAATAGCCTAAAGGCTTCTCTTGCCTTTCCTGTTAGAAAATTTGCCCCTATCTCATCCTTACCTAAGCCATCTGCTGAATAAGTCTTCAAACTTTCAAAATCATGTGACCTGTAGTACGTGACCATGGGAATTACCTTCCAACTTTCAAATCACATGACCAACAATCACATGACCATGGGAAATACTTTCCTATTCAGCTACAGAACTCAGCGGAATGTTCTAGACATTTCCCACTTCTTATCTCTGGCTTAGGACTTACCTAAATCTAGTAATTCCTTATCTTGCACAGCATGGTCTGTGTGCATTCCTCTACTTATATAAAGTAGCCACTTCAGCATGTACTTGCTAGTCAAATCCACTTGTACTATTCGTGCTCTCACCCAAGTAGCATTGAGATCCACATGTGACACTCTCCACCACCACTTACTTGCTACCTTGCACTCTCTCAAGCCCTATACTTAGTGTTGTACGCAGTAGTCCCTTATGTCTGTGAGAACCACAACACTTGGATTCAACTACATAGGCACTGCCTGGACTCTAGGGCTAAGGGGTCACTCCAGCCGTTGCCAAAGACTTCATTTTCGAACCCCCTCATCGCATTTAGAGGAGCCCTTGAGAAGGGCAGTTTTTGTCGAGCTAGCCAGACCTTCCACCTCCTCCTCTCTGGGAGTGATTAGCCTGCATCAGGGTCAAGCCTGATTTGCGAAGAGCAACTGGGAACCACAGCTGCCACTGCCTGGGCTGAGCTTATATTGTTTCGTTAGTCCCCTAAGTGATTAGGGAGGTAGAGCATCAGTCTATATGCTCTAGTTAGAACTATACCAGCCAATCTGGAAGGGCTGAAGAATACCATCGCAGTATTTTTGTTTTTTGGCTTAGTAGGTCTCTTACAGACTTGGGCCAGAGAAGACTGTGAACGTCGAGAAAGAGAAGCTCAAGATCACGAAGAATTTGGTTGGTTGATAACTGATATTGAAAGCCAGCAGCTGCTGTGTCCAAAAAGAAGATGTCACAGCTTTTGAATGTGCTTGCACCAAATCAGCAAGTACATTATTAAATTCAAACACTACCCCTCTCGCCTCCGCTGCCGCTACCACCTCTGGTCATGATCAAAGTCTTTTCTTAGAACCCACGTGTGTAGATTGCCCAGAGTCTGATTGGAAGATATCAGACAGTAAGCATACCTACACTTACTGGGTATCATCAAGGTTTTCTTTTATAGGTCTTTTTCTTCTTTTAGCTTTTCTTTTTTATGCAGATTACAATTTCTTATCTTGAAATCTTGACAGCTTTGAGTGGATTTCTACTATACAAAATAGTAGTAGCTTGGGCACAGTCTGCAAACAACAACCATCCCTTGGTTTTCTTTTGGCAGTACCACTGCCAAGAAAATCGTCTGCAGTTTGGGCACCTTAGGTCACAAAAACTCTTGGGTCTAAACACAGAATACAATGAAGGGAGCAAAGGAGCCAGGAATTGGACCAGCTGGACTTAGAATACAGTAGCTAGTTCCCGCTCAAAAAAGAACTTTTTTCCATGTCTAGTATATAAGCCGAACATCATCCCCTTTAACCCCATTACTGCAATCACCCAAAATGACTACCAACATCGCTGATCTTCTTCAAGGACTGTGGGACTTAACCACAGATAGAACACAGGATGCAACAAAGAAAATTGCAGACCCAGGAAAATGGAATGGAGATAGAAAAACATGGAGATTTTGGTGGACCCGATTGAATCTCTGGGTCACAGCCCAAACATGGTAGAATGACAAAATACAGTCCATCGCTGTGCTATCCCAATTCAAAGGAAAGGCTGAGGCCTTCGCTTACCTTACCATGGACAAGTATCTCACTAAGGAAAATGAAGTCATAGATCCTACCACCCCTTGAGCAGCTCTGTATGGAGATGATGTGTGGCCAGCCTGGCTAACACTCAAAGAAGAAATCATAGGCTTCTTCCAAGTAACCCATTACGCACACGAGGCATTCAAAGAACTCGAATGGTGTTACCAAAATAATCACCCCATAGATCTGTTCATACAAGACTTCAAGGTCCTAGTACAGAAAGTGGACATTGCAGACTCGCATGCAGCAGAATTGTTTTGAAAAAGATTGGATTACAAGATATACCAACACGTATCCATGAATTATGAAACAACACCAGGGGATTTCAAAGCGTGGTGTCAATATGCATTGGACACAGGGTGCAGATTTGAATAGATCCAATTAGAACGTGGACCACAGAAACCCACTTTTCATCCTCACCCTACCTTCTCATTCACATGATCATCTCCATACCAACCCTGATCAATGCCACATTTCCAAGGAAATTGTCCTACTTCTATCCCTGGATACCAATGTTCTCTCCCACCTTCATCTCTGCCTGTACCTTCCCTTCCACAACAATGTCACCCTCTTCCAGATAACCGAGAATGTTATAGTTGTCACCAGTGAGGCCACATCTGGCCAAATTGTCCCACCAATCCCAATGCTAGGCCTAGAAACACACTGCTGCCACAGCAATGGGAACAATACATCTGGGATGCAAACCAGGCTGGATATGTGGAGGTCCTCTCTTTTTTCCCACAGGATCCTGGACCATCAAACCAAAGAATTTCTTCCCATAGAATGGAGTACACAAATGAAGTGTACATGACTGAAGAAGCTGAAGCCTACTGGAGGGATAAGTTATAGGTAGAAGCAGCAGAAAAGGCAGCTGAGGCTTTAAAAGGAAATGGCCAGTAGTAAAAAAGGGTAACTACCAGCCTGACTCACTTCTTAATCTTCACAATTCCAACTTTCCTGTTATGGACTTATCTGTACAAATATGTAACTTGACTATCTGTAGGGGCGTCCACACTTGTGGCATGGCACCAGATAAAAAAACATAGTGTACTTAATTCCCTTATGCAACAGATCAGAAGAAATCCCTTACGTCCCCCCTACCCACGATAGTTGTTAACGGTCAATGACGAATTTGAAGTCTCCACACAAGTCACATATTTAGTTGGTGTTAATTGGTATCAAATGATACTTAAGGCCCTTCTAGACTCCAGAGCTTCAAACATATTCATTGACTTAGACTTCTACCAAGAAAAATGAATCCCCTTATTTCCACTTCAATCCCCTTATGGAGTGACCAATGCTGATGGCAGTCAGGGTTCCATTGGGCAAATTATGCACTATACCCCTTTGATCCTTATGATAAATGGACATAGCGAACCCATAGACATACTTGTATCAAAACTGGGTTTCCACTCACTCATTATAGGACACGATTGGCTATACTGACATAATTCCCAAATCAATTGGGTACATAAACAAATCCATTTTGGACAATGCACTGCCTATTGTAATGTTCTTATGTTCTGCACTGCTGAAGGACAATTCGTTAATTGACATAATCAAATCTATGCTCATTTGCCTCCCTTTACCTCTATCGCCAGCAGCGACAAATAGGGATAGAACCCAGGTTAAAAGAAAAGGTTCCCCCACAATATCATGAATTCCTAGATGTCTTTTCCAAAGCTGAAGCACAGAGAATGCCAGAAAGAAAACCCTGGGATCATGCCATAGATCTCAAACCTGACTTCATTCCAAAAAAGGGTCGGGTTATCCCTCTTTTGGATGTTGAGATGGAAGAAGTCTGCACCTTCCTTCAAAAGAAATTGGCTAAAGGGTACATCTAACCATCAAAATCCCCCCAAACGTCACCAGTCTTCTTCATTCCAAAGAAGGATGGGGGAAAATGACTTGTTATGGATTACAGATATCTAAATGCCAGAACTGTTAAGAATTCATATCCCCTTCCCTTAATTTCCACCCTTATCGACTAATTACGAGGAGTAGACATGTTTACTACCCTAGATCTTTGATGGGTATATAACAATGTCCACATCAAGGAAGGCGATGAATGGAAAGGCACTTTTGTAACCCCTCTTAGCTCCTATGAACCCCTTGTTATGTATTTTGGTATGACCAATTCACCCCCTACCTTCCAACAGATGATGAACGACATCTTCAATGATATGTACATGGTAGTCCTCATCTATTTAGATAATATCAACATTTACACTAAGGGTAAATCAAAGGAACAGCATGAGGAAGTTGTCAAAGAGATACTTCAGCACCTCCAAGAAAACGACCTCTATATGAAACCTAAGAAATGTCATTTTTCACAAAAAAAGATTGACTTTCTTGGTATTGTAGTTTCAAAAGATGGTGTGGAAATGCAGAAGTCTAAAGTGGCAGGCATCTTGGAATGGCCCAAGCCTACTAGACTAAAGCAGCTCCAAGGATTTCTTGGACTTTGCAATTACTATAGACGTTTCATTCCCAATTTCACAGATATCACTAGACCATTAAATGATCTTACAAAAAAAAATACCCCTTTCAGATTCAGTGAAGCTCAACAACACACTTTCCAGGCATTAAAAGACAAGTTTACAGAAGGTTCCCTTTTGGCATATCCAGATCCCCAAAAGGAACTCCACATAGAAACTGATGCCTCAGATGTAGCTGAAACGACTTACTCCCAATTAAGGGCAGCCATGACACTAGACAAGTAGAGTGGATGCCATGTTCTTAAAGACTTAGAAGTAAGGGACCTTAGACAAGCCCCTAAGAGCAAGGGTAAGGTGCAATCTTCAAGAAGAGGACAAGACTGAGGTCTTGTCTCACTTGAAGGGTCCATCTTATATACTATTCTACTGTATGTACATGTTTGTACTGATGGGAAACCCATAAGTAGTAACTATGGTATAAAGAAATGGATGTGGTGCAATAAATAATATAGCATGGGTATAAAAGTGCATATAAGATTAACCTAGGGTTCAGGGTAACCATAAATAGGCATATTGCAGTGCATAAGATGAAAGGCATGAGGCATAGGGCTGTACATATATGAAATAACATATGAGGCATGCTCTGGTGAACTGCTGAGACATAGCCTTATGGGCTGTGTCAGGCTGTGAACCATGAGATTGACATGAGGAGGGCATGAGTCATGATAAGGGCATTATGCGATTGGACAACAAGTGTCCCAGTTTGATCCTAAGGGTTCCAGATTGATCCTAGGAGAGATCTAAGGCACGATGAGGTACATTCAGGTATGACATGAGGTGACATAGCCAAAGTGAGGTGAGGTGATGGCGATGATGTCAGTGCATTATGTAATGGATGCAGTGCCAATGGAGGTTCCAATATGATACAAGGGGATTCCGGTATGACCCAAGGATGATGTCTAAGGGACATAAGGTAATCATGAGATGTGAGGGCATTATTCCATTGGTCAATACGGTTCCTGGTATGATACAAGAGGGTCCCATAATGATCTGAAGGGGAATGGAGGGATTCCGAGGTATCCATGGATATTCGAGGTGATGCGAGTGTCGATGAGTATGAAGAACAGAGAATGGATGCTATACTACATGCCATGCAGTGTCCGTGCATCGGATATGAATGTGCGTGTATCAGATAGTGAGATATCCTCATGTTGAGGCACATGTATATCATGTGATGGTTATGCCATTGGATGGTACATGGTTCCAGTATTGTCCAAAGGAGTACTCATGATGTTCTGAGGGTAGATCCAATATGGTAAGCGGACATGTGGTGACAGTGGGGTGTACCATGAGGAGGTATGCGAGGCGTTGCTATGTGGAGACTGTGGGTGCTATGTAGCCATGAGCTGTGCCAAGCAGTGTATGGCGTAATGAGGCATGAACATAGTATAGCCACGTTGTAGCCGAGTCTAGGCCTAGTGGTTATATGGATAATGTAATATGGTAGTATGGGGTAGGTGGGGCTAGATGTGGTGGTGTTATGATGTCATGAGTCACGTGATGTGGTGATGCATAGCTGTACAAGGCAATGCTGGGGCTATGCAGAGTAGTGCATGGCTGTGCTAGAGGCAGTGCAAGGCAGTACATGAGTCTAGACCAGAATGGACATAGTCACGTGATATGGAGGTCTGACTTATGATGGTGGTGCAAAGCAATGCTTAGCTGTGTTGTAGCCATGTGTGTAAGCACTCATATGGGTCGTAGAGACATGGGAAAAGGTAGAGAAATGGCAGAAAAGTGGAGGGAAAATACGGATTGTAACAGTAGCCACTGGAGGGGTTTTATCTGTAAAAGGAGAAAATGGTCTCTGGCAACCTGCAGGATTCATATCACACTCCTTCAATGTGGCTGAATGAAACTATCCCATCAGAGATAGAGAACTGCTTGTGGTCATTAGAGCCTTTGATGAATGGAGACTGTATCTACTGGGAAAAGAGCACTTTGAAGTCTGGACAGATCACAAAAACCTCAAGTTCTTCAAAAAGCCCCAGGATTTATTGCAACGACAAGCACAATGGTATACATTTCTTCAAGAATACTCCTATTCCATAGTCTACAAACCTGGGGCTTCAAATGGACATGCTGATGCATTGTCTAGATGACTCGATCATGGAGAAGCCATGGAGGACCTCAATAAAAATATCACCATATTACCCCTATCCTTATTTATTAACAATATTCACCTTTTATCTCCATTTCATATCTCTCTTGAAAAGGAATCTGCCATGCTTCTCCCTGACTCAATACCTTCCTTTTATTATGACTCAGAACAATCGCTTTTCCTAAATGAAAAAACCAAAATCTTTGTATCTTCATCCTTATGACAACAGCTGCTTACTCTTTGTCATGATTCTCCCATAGCAGGACATTCAGGTGTAGGACATACTTCTCATCTTTTATCCCATTACTACACTTGGCCAGGATTTTCAAAAGATGTCAAGGAATATGTAGCTAGCTGTGCGGTTTATGCAAGATCAAAAGGGAGTTCCAAACCACTGGCAGGGAAGTTGATGCCATTACCGGTTTCCACTAAACCCTGGATGGATCTCTCTATAGATCTCATCATCGGACTTCCCCTTTCATCAGACTTTGACTCCATTTGCATTATTGTTGATCGATTTTCAAAAGAAGTCGTTTTTATTCCATGTACAAAAAACCTTTCCTCAAAAGAATTAGCTAAACTATTTCAGAACAATGTTTGGTGTATTCATGGGTTACCCTCTATGATAGTTTCTGACCGGGGACCGCAATTCGTGTCTAGTTTTACCATGGAACTCTGCTCCCTTTTGAGCATATCTCAGAAACTCTCTACAGCCTATCATCCTCAAATGGATGGACAAACAGAACGTATCAATCGTGAATTAGAACAATATTTGCATAATTATGTTTCCAAGAAACAAGAAACTTGGTCCGAGTGATTGAAAATAGTGCAATTCTCCCATAATAATTTCCTCACTATAGCGACTGGAACGATCCCCTTCGCTATCACTCGAAACTACTTCCCATGAATGGGCTTTGAAGGGGGATCGACGTCGTTAGCCAGAGAATTCGCCAAAGAGAGCAAGAAAACCCATAAAGAAGTAGAAGTTGCCTTAAACAAGGCTTGTGACCTCATGAAGAAGTATGTGGACAAAAAGAGGTTCGATACACCAGAATATTCCATCAGAGATAAAGTGTAGCTATCCATGGACAATCTCAAACTTCCTTACACTGCCAAGAAACTAACCCAAAAATGGATTGGTCCTTACAAGATATCCACCACCCTACCTAATGCTGTCAAACTTCAAATTCCCAAATCCGTCCATATTCATCCCATCGTCAATGTTTCTAGGGTCAAACCATATCATGAACCATGTCTGGGCCAACTGGTCCCTCACCCCAACACTATCCTAGTAAACCCCAAGGGGCATGAAGAATTTGAAATAGACTACATTACCGGGTCTCATATGAAAAAACGGAAGTTAGAGTATCTCGTCCATTGGAAGGGATATGATGAAACTGATCACACTTGGGAACCAGCAGAAAATATAACTCATGCATGAGATGTCATAGACGACTTCCATCATACCCACCCTTCTGCACCCTGAAAACTCCACAGAATCTCCTTTTCTTCATTCCTGTCACTTTTCAGATGTCATGGTGATGACTATTCCCAATTTTCTGCGACTTGCCTGGAATACAAGTCCTAGAAGAGGGATAGTGTTAGAAAATTCGCCCCTATCTCATCCTTACCTAAGCCATCCACTGAATAAGTCTTCAAACTTTCAAAATCACATGACCTGTAGCATGTGACCATGGGAATTACCTTCCAACTTTCAAATCATGTGACCAACAATCACGTGACCATGGGAAATACCTTCCTATTCAGCTACAGAACTCAGTGGAATATTCTAGACGTTTCCTACTTCTTATCTCTGGCTTAGGACTTACCCAAATGTAGTAATTCCTTATCTTGCACAGCATGGTCCATGCACATTCCTCTACATATATAAAGTAGTCACTTCAGCATGTACTCACTAGTTGAATCCACTTGTACTATTCATGCTCTTACCCGAGTAGCATTGAGGTCCATGTGTGATGCTCTTCACCACCACTTACTTGCTACCTCACACTCTCTCAAGCCCTGTACTTAGTGTCATACACAGTAGTCCCTCATGTCTGTGAGAACCACAACATTTCCTGTGTTATAGAGACATGTCATTATCTTTTCGACTGTCTCTTGTTGGAGTCCAAATTGGAACATTTAGTAGACTAGTTTAGGATCAGAGTTTTTCTCAAGGAGGTATACTCCATGTTCTTCTGAGATTCCTAACTGGTAATAGAGCATGTGCCATTTGGTAAGGAAGATGTCGATCTTGACTTTTCCTTGGATTAGGGTGGTGATTTCTCTTGTAGCCCAATCCTTCTGTAATTTGGGTCAAAAGAGACCTTCAATCTCTCTCTGAAGTACATCCCAGTCCGTTAGGGTAGACATGTTGTTGGCTAGCTTCTCTAGCTCTGATTCAGTGAAGTAAGCACCTCTGGTGCCTTTGAGTCAGGATAGAATGACATATGCCCGATTCTTTCTGTCTGGGACTGTTTGTCTGTCTTCTCATGTTTGGAAGTGGCGTGGATTACAATCCATCCATGCTTTCATCTTTATCTACCATTCTTCAAATGTGGACTTGGATCCTGAGTAATTGCCAGGGTCAGCAAAGATTTCTACTTTGGATGAACCATTGCCTGATGATGCTCCAGGTGCTGATGTGTCTGGTCCTGTGAATCCTATTAGATCACATAGGCGTTGGTCTGACTCATTGATTCTTTCTTGAGCTTCTTGTAGCTGTTGATTTGCACGGGTTAAAGCATCTGTGAGTGTATTCCATTGTTCTTCTAAGTGTGTGCATTGCTCACTAGCAGCGACACTGATTGCTTCTGTGCTCTGGAAGTGAGCGATTAGCTTGTTCCACTGGTCAATTGTTATGTTGGCCATATTGTCGATAGCATATAGATGATCCTATGTGTTGACGATAAAGATTGGTTATGATGGCAAGATACAAGGTAATAGTATCTCATAGAGTTCTTCTGTCTGGTGCAATGAATAGATTGTCATTGATGTATTCCGTGAATTCAGCTTGTGTAATGTCCAGTACTGTTGGACGATCTGGCATATCATACTGGCAAAAGTGTTTGGCAAGTTTTAAGTTGATCAACGACTGATGAGATCTGAGTTGAATTGACTAGTAGGAGAAGCAATAACTTTGTTGAGTGTGGAGAGTTATATGACAGATGTTGGCTTTGTCAGATTGCTGATGAATTCTTCTGGGTAAATCTACCAAGTGTCATTGTTGTTGTCTACCCAACTGGTGTTGGTTGCTTCTGAGTAATGGTAGTCGGGTTCATGGATCTCAGTGGGTGAGATGATTCCAAATTTATAGGGACTGATGATGATGATAAGGGGTCAGTGGTCGTGTACTTTTTTGATGATGTATTACACAAAGAGTGCGATGCCAATGAGTATGAGGTCAGTTCAGTTGATTGAGAGAATCATGGAGTGTCTCAAGGGATGTGGATAAACACTGAGGTGCCGGTTCATACAAATTGCTACTGTGTGATGTGGGATTCAGGGGTCTTCCTGATAAGGTACCATATGCAGGTGGTGCAGAGTTATATTCTAGATTTTCTCCAACTGGTGTGATGCTTACTCTGACCTGATGAGGTGGAATATTGGATGAAGTGATGTCTTCTGGGTCTGTTTCAACCACTGTAGTTTCAGTCTCCCTGGAACTTGTCTCTGTTCCTTCAGTGGGTCTCTGAATGCATGGACAAGGTCTTCTCCTCAAAGTCCTAGTGATAGGGTGTGCTGTGTAGTTGCTGTTCAATACTGGTGTCTGTGCTACATGTGGGTGACTGTGTTCTGACTGTTGGTGCAGTGCTGGTTGTACTGTTTCTGTCTGTTGCTATGGGACTAAACTGGACTCTGCCAAGTTCCTAAATGCCGGTTTTCTGCATAATGTGGAGTGAGGTGGCTCAAATGGTAAGATAGTAATAATCCTACTATCCCTAGTTATCTATACAGTAACAAGCAGGCTTCCATAATATGGCCTTAGGTCACAAGTAACAATGGCAAGTAAGAGGAGGAGGGTGAGGATGAAGTGGGCAGTGCCATGGATAGGGTCCAGTGACAAGAGGAGGGCAGTGAGAGTTGGCAGGGAGACTTCCCTGGTGTATTCTCTATGGTGGTGGCCTCCGATTTCCCTACGCAAATATTCTGCACCAAATGTCAACCTGTCTCTCAATAATTCTTCTTTGTTCCTGCTCCTGCTATATACCCAACTATATTCCCTCTTGAATGATCTGTGCAACGTCTGGGTTAACTAGAGCCATGCTGCAAATCTGACCAAGAGTATTTGCAGACAAAGAGAAGGGAGTAGGTGGCATATGGGGATTGAGTTGTTTGAGTTGTTCATATATGAATTGCTGACAGGCAAGTTCTTCTTTTACTGGTGCCCAATTGACTGGTTCAGCAAGCGGCATGGGGCTGCACTGGATGGGGGATCCTCTCCAGTTGTAGACCAATGGTGGTCTAGGGAAGTAGGTCCTTTTTGCATTGAAGGGAGGTGATTGGCCTCACGCTTCAGTATATTTATATAGTGGGACTAGGTGTAATCACATTACCCAAGTTTGGTTTCCACTTCACTACTATGGTGGCAGGGGTAGCGCAACTACTAACTGTGAGTCCTCCTGCAGTGCTCAAAAGCGACCAGGGGTTGCCTTGTTTGAAATCTTCTTGTTCTTTCTGGGTGACGAACGAACCCTATGATTGAGTTGTAGTTGAGGAGTGATGACACTACGGGTGGAAAGGAGTAGTGCCTTCGGCTCAATTACAACAAGACGAGACCCTACTAGCTAAGCATAGACCTGTTCCTGGATAAGGTGTCCTATCACTTGATAATAATGTTCTAGTATAAGGTGGCAATAAGACCTTGCCGAGGATGGGTTGCTCGACAAGGGGAGGGTTCGATAGAGTAGCTAGTTCTGTCAAAGGGAAAGGTAGGTGAGTATGTCCAAACTTCCTAGCTGGTTACAATAGTGCCAGGCTAAGATCCTACAAGTGTGCAACACCAGAGTAGATCCATATGGTGAGGATGCGAGTAGTAATAAAGTCTTGTCCTAGTGAAATGACTTACTCAACTAAGAGCAGCCAAGGCAAGTACTAGACAAGTGGAGCTGCCGAGCTTGGAGAGTAAGGGGCCTTGCTGATCATGGACAAGCAACTTATGGAGATACAAGTGGGAAGAAGCGACAAGGCACAACTCCAAGGAAGGACAAGACTGGGGGGTCTTGGCCGACTTGGGTCACCTTTATATACTATCCTACTGTATGTACATGTTTGTACTGATGGGAAACCCATAAGTAGTAACTATGGTATAAAGAAATAGTATATATAATAGAAATAATAGTTCGTGAGTATGCATGTAAGAATAAGGCTAACCTAGGGTTGGGGATAGCCACATATAGGCATATTGCTATGCATGGGCATAGGGTTGCTGACAGATCAGAGCCTAGAGTATGACTATAAGAGATAGGCCATGAGGCGAGAAATACTGTCAATATAAAATAGCATAAAGGGGAGTCTCTAGGCTAGAGGCATGCATAGCCTTGGGACTAGGCATGGCTGTGGGCCATGAGGCTGTCATGAGGTAATGCATGAGTCATGATGAGGGCATTATGCAATTGGATGAGGATGCATCCAGTTTGATCCTACATATTCTAGTTTGATCCAAAGGAACATGAGGTAATCGCAAGGCATAACATGAGGTGTCATGGCCAAGGCTAGACCATGGCTGTGATCATGATGTCATGACATGTGTAAGTGGGCTAGGCCCTGCTTAGTCATCATGGCCATGCAATGCTATGCACATCATAAACTGTCGAGTGTGAAGGTGAGTGAGTGTCATAGAGACTATGGAAAAATAAGGAAAAATACAGGAAAAATAGGGGCAAATAGAGCAGAAAATGGTGATCGTAACAGTCTCCATTCCAACACTGCTTGCTTGAAGTTTTGTTCTACATCCAGCACTACTTGGCACCATCTGCAGAAGTTGTTATTGTTCAAGGGATGGTTTATGGTAATGAAGTGATACATAGATCTTGTAGTCCATCCTTTTCTTTAACAACTCCATGGCATGGGAGTCCATGATATCTGCTTCATTGACAAGAATGCAAAACTCTTGTATAAACATGTCAATCAATTTACTATTTTGGTAACATCATTCCAGTTCCTTGAATGTTTCATGGATGTATTGGGTTACTTGGTAATTTCTCCTTTTAGCCCATCCCAACTTGGCCATGCATCATCTCTATATAGCACTAGTTTTTGTGTAGTGGGGTCAGTAGGTTGCACTTTCTTGTTTAGGTATTTGTTCATGGTGAGATAAGCAAAGACTTTGGCTTTTCCCTAAAATCTAGACAAGACAGCAATAGTGCAGATTTTATCATTAGACTAGTTTTGGGTGGCTACCCAGAGATTCATTCACATTCACCAAACTTTCCATTTCTTTCATTTACCATCCTACTTTCCTGGGTCCACAATCTTCTTTACTATATCTTGAGATCTATCTGCAGTCAAGTCCTGCAGTCCTTGAATCAAATCAGTGATATCAGTAGCCATGATGGGGGTAGAAAGGTATGGTGAAACAGGAGTTGTTGGTGCTTTGGATAAGGAGGATGAACTATGGCTCATAGACTAGATGCAAGAAATTCTATTTAGTTATAGCCACCAGTTACTCCATCAGTTCCTTCCTAGTATGCTACATTAGAAGTAACTAATTTTTGTGAATAGAAAAGTCCAAATTGCAAATGATTCTCTTGGTGATTGAAGTATCAAAAGAAAACCAGGGGTCTATCATTCCCTGAAGATCTGTATCAAAGGGAGATAAGGTGGTACAGGCAAATTCCACTCAAAGTCAGTGCTATTTCCAAAGCAGAGAAGCTAATCTGCATGAAAAAAAGCTAAAAAAAAAAAGTTTCTTGAAATACCTGGTAATTACAGGTATGCTTACTGTCTAGTATCTTCCAACTAGACTCTGGGCAATCTGCAAATGTGGGTATGGAGAAAGGATTTGGATCTAGATCAAAGATGGTACCTTTGGCAGAGTCATGAGGGGTAGTGGGTAAATTCAATAATGTACTTGGTTACTGTTCGATGGCACAAGCATATTCACAATGTTCTTCTTCTTCCTTTGAGCTGTGCTAAGTGAATGTGGCAATCTTCTGCTACTAATTGATGAAAGGTTTCAGCACCTTCTGTCAACTCTAAATGCTTACATCTTTCTCTTTCCTGATGCTCTTTATCCTCTTTGGCCTAGATTCAAAGAATACCTACTAAGCCAAACAACAAAAATACTACTACAGTGTTCTTTAACCCTTCCAGTATGGTGACTAAGACTATCTAGAGCATACGACAGATGCTCTACCTCTCTAATCACTTAGAGAACTAACAAAATGGTATATGCTCAGCCTGGGCAGCAGCAGCTGTTGTTCCCAGTTGCATTTCACAAATCAGGCACAACCCCGACATGGACTAATCAATCCCAATGGGAATGAGGTAAAAGGTCTAACTAGCTTGACAAAGACTACTCTTCTCAGGGGCTCCTCTAAAGGTATGAGGGGGTGCAAAAATCAAATCGTTGGCAATGGCCAGAGTGACCCCTTAGCCCTAGGGTCCAGGTGATGCCTATACAGTGACCTCAGAAACTGTTGCAATGTTTGGCTATTTTGAAGTATCAGCTCTGTAGTGTTCAAGGGCATAGAAACATTGATTAGTTATAGTGACATGAAATAAAGCATATACTCTTGGCCACATGTAAATATATTTTTTATGCAATTTGACTCAGTGGTTCCTGAGATACATCTATTTTAAAATGGTGACCTCATTGCAACAGTTTCTGAGCTTTTGATACCCAAGGCATTTAGTACTTGATATAGCCTCCATTTGCCTTAAGCACTGCTCTAACCCTTCTAGGCATGCTTTCAATCAGTTTCTGACACTCCTCAACTAGTATTCCCTCCCACTTCTCCTGAACCCTTTCCCATAATTCATGAATCCCTTTAGGGGTACAGTGACTTCCAAAATTGAGTCAATGTTTTGCAATTTTGGAGTATTGGTTAAATAACTCAGGAACAAGAACAAATAGAGCCAAGGTTTAAGTTAGTGAACAGATAGTACTTTCTCTTGGCTATCTGCTACAAAAATAATTATATCATTAGAATTAGTATCCATGGTGATATGGTCAATTCAATTCAGTATGTCATTGACTCAATTGTGTAACTATGGGTTAGCCATATCAAAGTTTGACAGCTGTCATATGTAACCCTTGATAGAAGTATGACATGTTGTTACCATGGTTACTATGCCATAGTAACCTTCTCAACTGACACTATTTAAGCACTGTGTTCATCTCTTATACCTTTTAAATTGATAATAGAATCAAATTTCACTTATAAAGAGAAATTTCTCTTTTTTTGTTCTTTAATGGTCATTTACTTATCCAACTTCCTTCTAACTGGGTATATGATCACTAGAGTAGTCATGGATCCCATACACATAGGTCTATATCTCTTTTTAGCTAACTCTGAATGCTTTCTTTCATATCATAATATACTCTTATCACTTTTATCACTACATGCAAAGCTGTCAGTGTTGTCTAGGGTATTCAACACATCAGTTCCATTATTTCCAGTGTAGTCCCCTTACATCTAGTATGAAATGGCATCAAAAAACAACCATAAAAGACTATTACAAAGAAAATAAAGTCACTTCTTACTATAACAAACAAGATAACTGTTCAATATTTGCCTGGGAATATTAGAAATGGGATATTAAGGACTGGGAAATGTTATTAGGTCAAATGAGACCAGAATCAATAGAAATGGACATGGAAATAGATAGATAAAAGTCTTATTGACAAAAATATTCAAAGAACAATGAAACTTAAAGGAAAAATATTGTTGTATGAGAGTCAATGGGATTCAAAGGTACTGGAATTCATGCAGAGGTTAAGGGGAGGAATGATTGCAACTATTGTATGAACATTTCAAAGGACCACTTACTCTCTAGATTTAAAAAATCTGAAATTTCTCTAGAGAATATTATTTTTTGAGAAAATGATGACCTTAAACACATTTTCAGAAGGGTAGAGAAGTATATGAAACACAATAATATGAATATTCTAGATCATCATTACCATTTCCAGGTCTCAATCTTATTGAATACCCCTACTATCATATTAAAAAGTAGTATACCAAGTTTTCAAGATAGATTAAAGAAATATAATAATATGGCCAAGGTATTGATCCCAAGTGATTACATTTTGATTGAAAGCATACCTAGTAAGGTCCAAGCAGTCATCAAGGCCAAAGAAGGTCATACAAAGCACTAGATTTGGGTGACTCTATATCTTTAATATATACTTATAAAATTGGGTCAATGACTTGCTAATTTAAATTGACCATATCTCCATGGATACTTATTCAAATTATATGATTTATTTTTTGACAGATAGCCAAGGGCATATAGAATTTACCTCTCACTTACACTTTGACACTATTTGTTCCTGGTCATGAGTTATTTAGCTAATACTCCAAATTTGCAAAATATTGACTCAATTTTGGAAGTCACTGTACCTAGACCCAATGCCATCCTCATTAATCAAGAAGGACAGGAGGAATTTGAAATCAACTACATTGCAGGATCTTGTATGAAGAAACAGAAGTTAGAATATCTCATTCATTGGAAAGAATACAATGAAATAGATAGAATGTGGGAACCAGCCAAAAACATGGCTTATGCTCAAGATGTCATTGATGATTTCCACCATTCCCATCCCTCAGCACCATGAAAGCTCCAAGGAATCTCCATTGCCAATTTCATCTCTCTCTTTCAACATCATGGTGATGATTATTCATATTTTCAGTAACTCACCTGGAATACAAGTCCTGAAGGGGGATAGTGCTACCAAATTGCCCCTATTCTCTTCCTTAGCTAGCTGCTGACTAAGCTCCCAAACTTTCAAGTCACATGACCTGTAGCATGTGACACTGTGACATTATTACTTCTTCAGCTATGGAACTCAGTGGAAACTTCTAGAATATTCAGATTTCTTATCACTAACTAAGAGCTTGCTTATAAATGGTAATTCTTTATCTCACACAGCATGGTCCATGCACACACTCCTTACATATATAAACCCTTGCTACTCACCTGTACTCACTAGTCAAATCCACTTGTATTACTTGTGGTCTCATCTGAGTGCCATTGAGATATGCATATGACTTCTCATCCTATTACCACTACCTTGCTACCTCATGCTTTCAAGCCCCAGATTTAGTGCCATCTACACATAGTCTCTCATGTCTGTGAGATCACAACAATACCTAGTAATTGTAGATATGCTTACTGTCCAGTATCTTTTAACTAGACTCTGGGCAATCTACAAACATGGATTCTAAGAAAAGATTTTGATTGCGACCAGAGATGGTAGTGACAACAGAGGTGAGAGGGGTAGTGTGCATATTTGATTATGTACTTGGCAACTATTCTTTGGCACAAGCACATTCATCAGCTATTTCTTCTAAATTTTCACCAGGCTAATTGCTAGTGACAGTCTTCTTCATAATGGAAGTTGAATCCTTCCAATTTACATCTTTCCCTTTTTTAATGCTCTTTCTCTTGTTTGACCCAAGTCTAAATAAGACCTGCTAAGCCAAAGAACATGAAAACAGCTATGATATCCTTAAGTGCCTTTACTGTGACAACTGGTAGTGTTATGATCTGATCTTCTTGCCAACATATTGAGACCATTTGGCTATATCAACATAAGGTTCACATGCCTCTAACAGCCTACTTGCCCCTTTACACCAACACTCTCTTAATATTGCACATATCCTCATATGCATATGCTTAGCCACCCATGACACATGAAACCATTATGACATCATGACTAAGCAAGACTTCCCTTGGCACTACCATGCACTGCCACCAGCATAGCCATGCACAGCATTGCATTGCCTTATGCATAGCATAGCACTACACTGCATTGCCTCAGCACTACCTTAAATACTGCTCTGTACTGCATTGCACTGCCACCAGATTAGTCATTATGATGTGCTTATCTGCACCATGACATCACAAACACAGCACCATTTAGCCTCACACTACCTCAAGGCCAAGCACATGATCTATGGCACTTCTCCTTGACTCAGACACAGCTATGAAGTCGCTCATACCCTGTTATGCCATTATACTGCTGTAGGAGCTTGTCGCTCTCTATGTTTACAGACTGGTTTCTCATGTCAGTTCAGGTTCTCATACAGGTCTTTCCATCATGTTCAAGAAGTCCATTGTGTCTTGTGTCAGTCTGATGTTGGTCCATTTCAATCTGTGCATATTTTGTCAGTCTGAGTCCAATTGACAGTCCACTTTTCAGTCCCATTCATAGTCCAAGTCCAGATATAATCTTTTATTTTCTTATTCTCATCATCATCTGTTACAGTGGCTCAAAAAACTGTCCCAATGATTGCATGTTTTGCATTAATTGGCTCCTAACCTCGATAATCCCTAACCCAGACCTAACATATGGGTATATGAAATAAAGTACTCAATCTTGGCTTTCTATCCGTGTAAAGATCAAAAGATTTGGTCAAGATTGGATGAAATGGCAGCCATTACAAAATGATAGCTCATTGGGACAGTTTTTTGACTTTAAGTTTCTATTACATATATTAGACCCTGGAGTGCTGTAAGATTGTTACATAACTTAGTTAAATGCTATATTATGTTACCTTTATGTAATAGATTATGATACCACCTATATAAACCATGCCATCACAAATATATTTCCTAATTTTCCCCATGAAACACCTCTCTGCAGCTCAAAGGGATAACATCATCTCTCTTGCTTCTCTTGATCTTTCCTGTCAAAAAATTGCATCCCAAACTGGCATAGGGAAGTCTACTGTGGCCAGGGTTCTTCAGGAAGTCTATCTAGAGAAAGAAAACCACTATGGAGGATGACCTTCAAAACTCTCCTCTACCAATAAACATGCTATTGTCCAGCAAATCATTACTGGCAAGGCCAACAATGCAGTTGAGGCCACTCATTTCATCAATTCCATCATCACCACCCCTGTCTGCTCACAGACAGTCAGGAATACCCTTAAGGAGGCCTCTCTTAAGGCTGTAGTGAAGAAAAAGAAACCTCTCCTTACTGCTACCCATAGAAAGAGGAGGTTGAAGTTTGCTCTCAGGTACCAGCATTGGACTGTGGAGGACTAGAAGAGGGTTATATGGTCAGATGAGACCAAGATCAATAGGATTGGGTTGGATGGACAGGAGTATGTGTGGAAAAGGCAAGGAGAAGGACTAATCTCTAGAGAGGTCAAAGGTACAGTGAAGTTTAGGGGAGGATCCCTGATGGTTTGGGGCTATATAGGGTGGAATGGAGTAGGGGTTTTGAGTGAGGTTGAAGGGAGAATGAATGCTGAATAGTATGTGGCTATTTTGGAGGGAGGATTGTTGCAAAGCATGGAGGAATCTGGAATCTCTGAAGAGGAGATTATCTTTCAGCAAGACAATGATCCCAAGCATACCTCCAAAAGA
This sequence comes from Tylopilus cf. leucomycelinus, assembly GCA_038089455.1. Classification (NCBI taxonomy): domain Eukaryota; kingdom Fungi; phylum Basidiomycota; class Agaricomycetes; order Boletales; family Boletaceae; genus Tylopilus; species Tylopilus cf. leucomycelinus. The sequence continues at coordinate 57,225 of JBBPKV010000010.1, forward strand.
GCTCAAAACTGGTTTGAAGAGCAAGGTGTCAAGCTTTTGGATTGGCCTACTCAGTCTCCAGACCTCAATCCCATTGAACACACTTGGAATCATCTCAAAAGATGCCTTTCAGGTTATGAGAAGGCTCCTTCAGGGTTTATCAATTATGGGATAGGGTGGTGATAGAGTGGGGGAGGATTTCTGTGGAAGAGTGTCAGAAATGGATAGAAAGTATGCCCAGAAGGATTCAAGCAGTTATAAAGGCAAAGGGAGGTCATACCAAGTATTAAATACCTTACCTAGCATAAAGTCAAAAAACTGTCCCAATGAGCTGTCATTTTGTAATGGCTGCCATTTCATCAAATCTTGACCAAATCTTTTGATCCTTGCACAGATAGAAGGCCAAGAGTGAGTGCTTTATTTCATATATCCATATGCTAGGTCTGGGTTAGGGATTATTGTGGTTAGGAGCCAATTAATGCAAAACATGCAAACATTGGGACAGTTTTTTGAGCCACTGTACTTCCCATAAGTCATAAGTCATCTTCTGTCTTAGTTACATCAGTCACAGATGGGATAGCATTTCATTTAGACTTGGAATATTTGTTGATAGGTATATATGGCTCTTTGACTTGACCTTGTGGCATCCTTTGACAGGACCACATGTTTCTACACAGTCCCAGGAAAATGCCTAGACTATAAAGACTTGTCTTATGCATTTGAAAAAGAAATGAATCACTTATTTGGTTTCACTTCATTTTCAGTTTTTGTTTGAGTTCCTCTCTATTCATATCCTCATTGCCATTTGTCCCTTCATCTCTTCACTGTTTGCCATTCATTCCATTGCCATTTGCTCATTCTTCATAGTCCAATATTTTGGATCATTTCATTCACAGTCCAGACTATACCAGACCAGTCTATTTCAAGTGAGGACTATAGTCTTAGCTACCCCTTCTACCTTGTGACACCTTTGGAATCCCTGGGATGAGCATATACTTGCTCCCTTCATTTTAGCTTAACTTTACCATTCACCTTGGTGGTCAGCATCCCCACACTTATTATTTTTCTTACATTACCTGACATAGCTCACAGCTACTCAGCATTCCCTCCTTTAGCCCTAGCCTCAGCCCCTGACACTGCCTCATGCATTGTCACACTGCATGTAGCCTCATGTCACAACCATTGGTATAGTAATGCCTTGTGTACTCCTCATGGTATACCTCACCACTCCCACATGTCCACTTACCATATCAGACTACCCTTGGAACATCACGGGCTCTCCTATGGACAACACTGGAATCATGTATCATCCAATGGAATAACTATCTCATAACACACGTGCCCTTCAACTATTACACAGGATGTCTTTCAACATCCAAGAGTACTAGAGGATGACTAGCGTGAGGACCTCATGAAGAGTTGCATACTACCACTAGTCTTCTGACAGAAGGGATCAAGGTAAGTGAAAGTTATCAAGCTATCAATTGGACAGTGATCAAGGCACCTGGTTGAAGAGTAAAAGAGGCACTCTTAGGACAATGATCAACATGAATTGTGTAGATCAAAAGTAAAGATTTACATGGCTCAAGAGGATATAAATATTATGAGCTGACTAACCATAGAACTGGATAGAAGCTAGTAGAATCAGATGATGAAATCAGGAGTACATAGTTAGTATAAGAGAACTAACTAGGAGAGGACGAGTGTTATGACTGTTTGAGGTTCATAGACAACGTAGTCAAGGGAGTGTCCTAGGGAGGTACTCATAAAGAGATGAAATGTCCTGGACACTGGGGAACTACCTGTGGTAGTGAGGTTCCTGTATGACAGAGTTGTAAGATCAAGACAATGATCTATTGTTGAAGTCTGGAAAGTGTTAGAGACGATGGTTGACATCTACTAACCAAGGGGCAAGGAGATCAAGCTACTTGGGTAGTAGTGATCAAGCTTAGAGTTCGAGTGTAAAGCAAGAAGAGGAATGGATAAAACTAAGCTGAGGTACATGGTGTGTAAAGATAGGTATATATACTACATGGATGGGAGATAAGTAAGTGGATTTGTCATGCTGACAATTTATATTAGTGATCATGACAAAGCAATGATACAATAAGAAGTCTGAAAGGTATGATAATGGTGTCATCAATGATGAAGCAGGGATGAGTAAGCGATGATGTGATAAGAAGTCTGAATAGTGAATAATTGCATCATGGATGACTAAGTGTGTGGGGAACTCATTGTATGGAAGGAATGGGAAGTGATAAGTCCAAGAAGTATCACCAGTTAGGACTCAAACCCAAGGTCTGGTGTTTATACAAGGTGACTAGCAAAGGGAAAAAGGTAGTCAAGGTATAGAGTCATAACATTACCCCCATGTTAAGACGAGATATTACTTGAAGTCTCAAGGTCCTAGGGATCTGGGAAGGCAATCCATCTTTGTATGTCAAAAGTCATGACCAGGGGACCCAGTGATGTTACTCTCTGTGATAGGGTTGAAGCCATCATTAGAAAAGTAATAGTCATCCACCAAAGTTTCACTGTTGGAATCTCTGCTTCATGAGGGATAAGGGGTAGCAGAGGATCTTCAGTGAGACTGTGAGGAAGGAAAACTGCAGTGTGACAAGGAAGAAGAGGAGGAGGGTGGCAGACAGTGGGGACAACGAAGGGAGCATCAGTTCTGAGGGTGATCTGGTTGCTAGTGAAGATAGGTGAGGTATTGGTATATCAGGCAGTTATGCCAGATGTGCTTGAGGTGGTGACAGGAGTAGCAGGCATTAGGAAACTGAGAGTCATTGTGAGAAAGGGGAAAGAATAGTGCCCTGGCATGCCACTATTCGAGACAAGTAATGATAGCGATCTCTTCTTCATTTAGTGGGGAAGACAAGGCTGACAGGGAGATTCTGGAGAAGGTGGAGGGTAACCCTACGATGGATTGGGGTAGGTCTGAGGCAGAGATGGTTTCCTGCAGGTAACAGTCCAGATCTAGAAGAAACGTGTTTATCTCAAGCTAACGGAGGGCTATGTCAAGGATGTTATAACATTGCCTCTATTATCTTCCTTACCTAAGCCAGCTGCTGACTAAAACTCCAACTTTTCAAGTCACATGATCTATAGCACATGACCATGTAACTTTATTTCCCTTTTACTATAGAACTCAGTGGAATATTCTAGATGTTTTAGACTTCTTATCTCTGGCAAAGGTCTTCTTCCATATTTAGTAATTCCTTATCATACACAGCTTGGTCTGTGTGCACACTCCTTACATATATAAACCCTAGACATTTGCTGTAATTCCTCAGTCGAATCCACTTGTATCATTTGTGGTCTCCCCTAGAGTACCATTGAGAACTAGTGTGAACAACATCATCCTTTCATCACTTTGCTCTTAGAGTACTTCATTGTCCCAGAGGAATCCTGGGCCAGGTTCACGTTGTAGAAGCTCGTCGCTCTCTACGTTTACAGACTGATTTCTCATGTCAGTTCAGGTTCTCGTACAAGTCCTTTCATTGTGTTCAAGAAGTCCATCATGTCTCATGTTGGTCCGATGTTGGTCCATTTCTATCCATGTGTATTTTGTCAGTCCAAGTCTGATTGACAGTCTGCTTTTCAGTCCTATTCATAGTCTGAGTCCAGACACAATCTTTTATTTTCTTATTCTCATCATCATCTGTTACTTTTAATAAGTCATAAGTTACCTTCTATCTCAGTTACATCAGTCACAGATGGGACAGCATTCCATTTAGACTTGGAATATTTGTTGACAAGTACATATGGTTCTTTGACTTGACCTTGTGTCGTCCTTTGATAGGACCACATGTTTATACACAGTCCTAGGAAAATGCCCAGACTATAAAGACTTGTATTATGCATTTGAATATTATCACTTATCAGGTTTCACTTCATTTTCAGTTTTCGTTTGAGTCCCTCTCCATTTGCATCCTCGCTGCTATTTCATCCCTTTGCCATTTGCCATTCATTTTGCTGCCGTTTGTTCATCCTTCATAGTCCGATATTTTGGACCATTTCATTCACAGCCTAGACTACATCAGACCGGTCTATTTCAAGTGAGGACTATAATCTTAGCTACCCCTTTTACTTGGTCACCTTTGGAATCCCTGGGACGAGCTTATACTTGCTCCCTTCATTTTAGCTCGACTTCACCATTCACCTTGGTGGTTAGCACCCACACACTTATCATCTTTCTTACAACATTGATAACAGCAGGGTGATCTCTGAGCCTTAGTGCATATAGAGCACTCCTCATAGAAGCTGGGCGTGGTTGTATCCCCCTAAACTGTTCTCCCTCTGTTGTGACAGTGACTGTAGGTCGCATCTTTACTCGCTTATTTGGATTCATGTGAAGACACATCTCTGGGACCTTGTACTTTACTCAGGTCAATTTTTGGACTTCCCAGGACTTCACATCTCAGTTTTGATCTTTGTGCTCCCCTCCTAGCCTAGACTCCACATCTTAGGCTAGTCTACCTTAGTTCCAGTAGCAGCAAGCCTAGTGTCTGTGGGCGACCATAACACTTGGATTCAACTAGCATCAGAATCACCTGGACTCTGGGGCTAAAAAGTTGTTCTAGCCATTGCTGAAGATTGCATTTTTGATTTACCCTTGCTGCATTTAGAGGAGCCCCTAAGAAGGGCAGCATTTGTAGTCACCATAGTACCAACCTTCTTCCTTGTCCCCTTTGGGATTGATAGTCCACGCTAGAGTCAAGCCTAGTTTGCGAAGGATGACCAGGAACAACAGCTGCTGCTGCCTGGGCTAAGCCTATCTTATTTTGTTAGTCCCCTGAGTGATCAGGGAGGTAGAGCATCGTAAACAAGTAGTTTGAGTTAGCTAGTTATGTATTACTAGCCGAAGAAAGTTTGATTCATTATCCCTGTTTGGTTATATCTACCCAAGCCCAGAGTGCAGTTAAAAGATACTGCACAGTAAGCAATGGTACCTGTAACTAGGAAAGATGAAGAAGAAAGAGTTTTTTTTTTTATGCAGCTATCATTCAAAATCTCTACCTGGGAACTTGTGGCTATAGGGAGTGGAATTGGAGCTTATTTGCTCTATACTCATTGGGCAAACACAACTGCAGGAAGGCCATTTGTCTGGTTCTTCAATGTAAATGACTTCTATTGTGAAGGGGGTTATTTAGCCCCAAAAGAACTCATTACCCCCCATTACAAATATACCAAAGACTCACAGAATGCTGTAGGAGCTTATTGCTCTCTACATTTACAGACCAGTTTCTCATGTCAGTTCAGGTTCTCATACAGGTCCTTTTATCGTGTTCAAGAAGTCCATCATGTCTCATGTTGGTCCAGTGTCAGTCCATTTCTATCCATGCATATTTTGTCAGTCTGAGTCCGATTGACAGTCTGCTTTTCAGTCCTATTTGTAGTTCAAGTCTGGACATGATCTTTTATTTTCTTATTCTCATTGTCATCTGTCACTTCCAATAAGTCATAAGTTACCTTCTGTCTCAGTTACATCAGTCACAGATGGGACAGCATTTCATTTAGACTTGGAATATTCATTGACAGGTACATATAGCTCTTTGACTTGACCTTGTGTCGTCCTTTGACAGGACCACATGTTTATACATAGTCCTGGGAAAATGCCCGAACTATAAAGACTTGTATTATGCATTTGAATATGATCACTTATTGGGTTTCACTTCGTTTTCAGTTTTCATTTGAGTCCCTCTCCATTCATATCCTCACTGCTGTTTCATCCCTTTGTCCCTTTGCCGTTTGCTGTTCGTTTCGCTGCTGTTTATTTGTCCTTTGTAGTCTGATATTTCAGACCATTCGTTAACAGTCCAGACTATGCCAGACTGGTCTATTCCAAGCAAGGACTATTGTCTTAGCTACCCCTTCTACCTTAGTTGCCTTTGGAATCCCTGGGACGAGCTTATACTCACTCCCTTCATTTTAGCTTGACTTCACCATTCACTTTGGTGGTCAGCACCCACACACTTATCATCTTTCTTACAATGCTCAGTGGTAGATACCAGTGAATGAGCAATACCTCCTCCCCTCTAACCACATTACCCCTTTCTCCGATAATGGCTACTAGCCTGGTAGATTTGATACAAGGACTCCACGACCTAATGGCAGATCAGTCACAAGATGTAGTAAAGAAGATTGCTGATTCTGGCAAATGGGACAGCGATAGAAAGAAATGGAAGATTTGGTGGACCTACCTAAACCTTTGGGTAATGGCACAAAGATGGGACTCTGACAAGGTTCACGCAATCATGGCTTTGTCTCGCTTCAAAGGAAAAGCAGAGCAATTTGCTTACTTAACAATGGAGAAGTACCTCCTTAAGGAAGATGAAGTAAAAGACCTGACGATTAGCCACACTGCTTTATGGGGTCTCAACGCTTGGCCAGATTGGGTTGGCCTAAAAGAAGACATCACCAATTTCTTCCAAGTTACCCAATATGTCCATGAAGCTTTCAGGGACCTCAAATGCTATTATCAAAATAGCCAACCAATCAACACCTTCGTGCAAAACTTTAGAATTCTCATGATGGAAGCAGAAGTATCCAATGAGCATGGAATAGAAATATTCAAAAAACGATTGGACTATAAAGTTTATCATCACATAATGATGAACTATGCAATAATAGCACATGACTTCTGAAACTGGATGGAAACTGCCCTCATGGTAGGAAGAGGAATCGAGCAAATACATGCAAGCTCTTCTGGCTGGGCAGCTCTCCCAGCAATCCTGACCCAATAACTGAGAATGTTATGGTTGTCATCAAAAGGGCCATATTTGGCCAAATTGCCCCTAGAACCCAAACATGCAGCTCTCAAACAGTCCCCACTTCCAGCCCCAGCAAAGGGCACAAATGATTTGGGACTTCAATTTAGGCAATTATGTGCCTATTCCTACATACAACCCGCCAGTTCAGGAGATGGACCCTGGACCTTCATCAAGAATAGCATCTCATATGGCAGTAGAAGATGCTTACAAATCAGAAGAAGCAGAAGCCTATTGGCAAGATCAGCTGCAAATAGAGGCTGCTCACAAGGCTGCCAAGGCTTTAAAAGGAAAGGGTCAGCAGTTATAGAGGGTGACTGTGGACTGGACTTAATTTCTTGTTGCAAATCAGATTTCCCTGTCTCTGATCTTAATGTACAAATATGTAGATTGGCTACTATCCAAAAGGGCATCCACACTTGTGGCATGGCACTGGATAAAAAATATAGTGTGCTTAATTCTCTCATGTGACAAATTCAAAAAACCCCTCTTGAAATTATGTGACCAATTCAGTCATTGAATGTCAGTGACAAAATGGAAGTCTCCATATGAGTCACATACCTAGTCAGTGTTAATTGGCATCAAATGATGTTTAAGGCCCTTCTAGACTCTGGAGCTTCTAATATGTTTATTGACATAGACTTTTGCAAAAGGAAGCAGATTCCTCTTTATCCCCTTGATTCACCTTTCAGAGTAATCAATGCTGATGGCACTACGAGCTCCATTGAGCAAATAACCCATTACATTCCTTTGATTCTTACCATAAATGGGCATAGTGAGCCCATAGATGTTTTTGTGTCCAAATTAGAATCTCATCCCCTTATCATTGGATATGACTGGCTTTATCACTGTAACTCAAAAATTGATTGGGTATCCAAATCCATTCATTTTGGACAATGCACTTCGTATTGTAACCTTCTCACTTTCTTGTATAGAGGATGGACATTTTATCAACAAATATACTTAGGTATATTCACATTTACCCCCTTGTCCCCCTTATAGCCACATTCAACAGGTAGAAGCCAGATTGAAGGAAAAGGTACTTGTAGTATATCACGAATTCTTGGATGTGTTTTCAGAAGAAGAAGTGCAGAGGATGCTCAAAAGGAAACCCTGGGATCATGCCATAGATCTCAACCCCAATTTCATATGCAAAAAAGGGTGGGTCATTCTCTATGCCCTTCTAAATCCCCTCAAACTTCCCTGGTATTCTTTATCCCAAAAGAGGATGGAAAAAAGAGACTAGTTATGGATTACTGCTATCTGAACTCTGGGACCATCAAAAACTCATACCCTCTGCCCTTAATCTCTGCCCTCATTGATCATTTACACGATGCAGATCTTTTCATGACCCTAGATCTCTAATGGGGATACAACAACATATGTATCAAGGAAGGAGACAAATGGAAAGGTGCCTTTATAACTCCTTTAGGAGCTTACAAACCTTTAATCATGTATTTCAGCATGACTAACTCTCCCCCTATGTTCCAACAAATGATGAACAATATTTTCAATGACATGTATACTCTAGTCTTGATTTATTTGGACAATATCAACATTTTCACAAAAGGAAAAAGTAAGACATAGCATGAGGAAGTTGTCAAAGAGGTACTTAGGTGCCTCTATGATAATGACCTCTATGCCAAGCCTGAAAAATGTTTTTTCACAAAAAATAAAGTAGACTTTTTAGGATTAGTAGTTTCTAAAGATGGAGTAGAAATGCAGAAGTCCAAGGTAGCTGGTGTCCTTGAATGGCCTGAGCCCACCAGGCTAAAGCAACTCCAAGGATTTTTGGGACTTTGCAACTACTATAGATGTTTTATTCCAAATTTTGCAGACATAGCTAGACCACTCAATGATTTGATGAAGAAAAATGCTCCCTTCAAATTTGATGAAAAACAAAAACAAGCATTTCAAGCATTAAAGAACAAGTTTGCAAATGGATCTCTGCTCGCTTACCCAGACCCCCAAAAGGAGTTATGGGTAGAAATGGATGCATCAGATATTGCCACTGGTAGGATACTATCCGTAAAAGGTAAGGATAGGCTGTGAAGGCCTGTGAGATTCATTTCACATTCCTTTGACTCTGCCGAATGAAACTACCTGGTTGGAGATATGGAGCTTCTAGCTGTCATTAGGTCTTTTCAAGAATGGCACCCCTATCTACTGAGAAAAGATCATTTTGAAGTATGGATAAATCATAAAAATCTGGAATTCTTCAAAAAACCACAAGATCTATCCTAGCGACAAGCTAGATGGCATGCACTACTACAAGAATATTCCTATACTATCATCTAGGAAGCTCTAATGGAAGAGCTGATGCACTATCCAGATGACCAGATCATGGTGAAGCCACAGAAAATCCAAACAAAAATGTTACCATTCTACCCCATCTCTATTTATAAATAATGTACAAATCTCATCTCCATTCTATGAGTGATTACAAAAAGAATCTGTTCTATTGGACTCTCATTCTTTACCCAATTTTCATTTTGATAGCAACCATACTATATTTTTAAATGAAAATGCCAAAATCTTTATACCATATCCTTTATGAAATGAACTTTTACAATTATGTCATGACTCCACTATTGCAGGACATCAGGGCATAGAATGCACTTCACATCTCCTTTCTAGACATTTCACATGGCCTGGATTTTCCAAAGACATTAAAGAATATATAGCCAGCTATGCCATTTGTGCTAGATCAAAGGGCAGCACAAATCACCAGCTGGGAAATCAATGCCATTATCAGTAGCCACAAAACCATGGACTAATTTATCTGTCGATTTAATTACCAGTTTACCTCTTTCAGATGGCTTTGACACTATTTGCATCATTGTCGATCATTTTTCAAAAGAAGTAGTATTTGTTCCATGCTGTAGCATGCTCTCTTCGAAAGATTTGGCTAAATTATTCTGAGATAACGTTTGGTGCATTCATGGTCTACTTTTTATGATAGTTTCCGACCGAGAGCCCCAATTCGTATTTAATTTCACCACTGAACTCTGCTCTCTCCTAGATATCCAACAAAAGCTGTCTACCATCTATCACCCCCAGACTGACAGACAAATAGAACGTATTAACCACGAATTAGAACAATATCTATGTAATTACATGTCTAAAAAACAAGAGACCTGGGGTGAATAGCTAAAAATGGCACAATTCTCTCACAATAACTCCCTCACCACTGCCATGGGAACAATTCCCTTTGCAATCACCTGAAACTATTTCCCAAACATGGGCTTTGAAGGGAGATCATCATCCCTAGCTAGAGAATTTGTACGAGAAAATAAGAAAATCCATAAGGAGGTTGAAGCAGCCTTAGTAGCCACCCAAGAGAGGATGAAATGGCATGTCAATACAAGAAGATTGGATGCTCCAGAATATACCATCAGAGATAAAGTGTGGCTTTTCACTGAAAATCTCAAACTTCCATATACAGCAAAGAAGCTCACCCAGAAATGGATTGGGCCATATGCAATCATGGCAGTTTTACCAAATGCTGTCAAACTCCCAAAACAATCTGAATACATCCAATTGTTAATGTTTCTCACATTAAACCTTATAAAGAACCACATTTTGGGCAACCAGTTTCTCAGCCTGATGTTACAATTTCATACTTCTACTAATGCATGTTTCTCCTTTCTATTCAACTTGTCACTTCATGATGGTATGGCTGACCTACTTTTCATTATAAATATTTGCTTCTTACATTTAGTCCTTCTTCTTGGAATCTAATCCTCTTGTAATCCATCTATCCTGTCTTTTGTCTTTTGACTCTTCGTTTCCATGTGACAGGATCTTACCTAATTAACCTTCATCAGTCTATCTAATTCTGTTCCCTTCTATACTGATGAAGGTACATTGAGCCAGAAGACTTAATATGAACTCATATCTCCTCTAGTTGATTCTCTTATATCAGCTATGTCTTTCTCTTTCCTCACATTTCTAGATGATTCTATGGCCTTCCATGCTTAGTCATCATTTAGTACTTATACCCAGACAAGTCCTGTATTCCTTACTTTCGATTTATGCAATTCACATTGATTATCATTCTAAGAGCAATTTTCTTAGTCCTTGACCAAGTATCTTGCTCGCTATCCGATTAATAGCCTGATAACCTTCAACCCTTCAATCTTCATAATAGGAGACTAGTGGTAGTGTGTGACTCTTCATGAGGTTCTCATGCTAGTTTTCCTTGGATGCTCTTGGATGTTGAAAGATATTATGTGTAACACCTGATGCAATAATGGTTAACCAAGAGGGATACGAGGAATTTGAAATAGACTACATTGTAGGATCTCATATGAAGAAAAGGAAGTTAGAATATTTGGTACATTGGAAGGGTTATGATGAAACAGACCATACATGGGAACTCACTGAAAACATGACCCATGCATAGGACATTATTGATGACTTTCATCATTCCCACCCCTCTGCCCCATGTAAACTCTGTGGCATCTCCGTTTCTGACTTCATCTCTCTCTTCCATGAATGTAGTAACAATTATTCATGATTTTCAGCCACTTGCCTGGAATACAAGTCCTATAAGAGGGATAGTATTACAATATCACCCCTATCATCTTCCTTACCTAAGCCAGCTGCTGACTAAAACTCCAACTTTTCAAGTCATGTGACCTGTAGCACGTAACCATGTAACTTTATTTCCCTTTTACTACAGAACTCAGCAGAATGTTCTAGATGTTTCAGACTTTTTATCTCTGGCAAAGGTCTTCTTCCATATTTAGTAATTCCTTATCATACACAGCTTGGTCTGTGCATGCACTCCTTACATATATAAACTCTATACATTCGCTGTAATTCCTTAGTTGAATCCACTTGTATCATTCATGGTCTCCCCTGGAATGCCATTGAGAACTAGTGTGAATGACATCATCCTTTCATCACTTTGCTCTTAGAGTGCTTCGTTGTCCCAGAGAAATCCCAGGCCAGGTTCATGTCGATAACAGCAGGGTAATCTCTAAGCCTTAGTATATATAGAGCACTTCCCATAGAAGCTGGGCATGGTTATATCCCCCTGAACTGTTCTCCCTCTGTTGTGACAGCAACTTTAGGTTACATCTTTACTCGCTTTTTTGGATTCATGTGAAGATGCATCTCTGGGACCTTGTGCTTTGCTCAGGTCAATTTTTGGACTTCCTGGGACTTCACGTCTCAGTTTTGATCTTTGCGCTCCCCTCCTAGCCTAGACTCTGCATCTTAGGCTAGTCTACCTTAGTTCCAGTAGCAGCTAGCCTAGTGTCTGTGGGCGACCACAACAGAGGAGTCTGGTGGTTTCATGTTGGACTTTTTATAATACTGTAACAACAGTGGGGAAGATGTTGGACCTGACTATGGCAGGGAGTATCTGGGCTATATGGGATACCTGTAGAAAGACACAATAGAGGACATATAGGGGGGAGGCCATGTTGAGATGGATGCCAATGGGTATGGTGAGATGAGAGTTCCTCATCATATGGGCCATGTGATCGAGCACAAGGATATCAGGAGTTTCATCCTGGAAATGGTATGTGATGGTGGGAAGATCAACTGAGACTGGGAGGCCAGGATGGGGATAGTAGGTACATGGAGATGGTAAGGGTAAAGCATCTTGTTCCCATCTTGGGTTGGCCATAATGGATGATGGGGATGATGAGCAAGGGAGTATAGTGGGGGTAATAGATGATTCTGTAACAGAAAGAGAAGACATAGCTATACAAAGGTGCAAAACATCAATGATGACAACAAGGAAAATGAAACATAAAATTCTTAGTGACAATGAGGGAGGTTTTTGCAGGGGGTCATGGTTGAAGGGAATGCAAGGGGAAAGTAGCTCTTATATCCTTTCAGGAGAGCAGTGGAGTGTTGGAGATTGGGTTCTGGTTCCCAGGAGTCTTCTTTGGTGATATATCCTTTCCAATGGATTAGGAAGAACAATGTTCCATTTCAGATCCTGTGCTTTAATATCCACTCTATTTTGTATTCTTCTTTGCTGTCTATCAGCAAAGAGGGGGGTCTGTGGAAGTTAGGTCTGTGCATGCTATTTTCATGATAGGGAGATAAGAGAGAAGCATAGAAGACCAGATGGATCTTCTATGTTTTTGGGAGTTGGAGTTTGTATGATATGAGAGATAGGATCTTTTCAATGATGAAGGGTCCTTCTCTTTTGGGCATGAATTTTGGGTTTGTTGTGTGATGTTTCAGATTTCTGGCTTCTAGCCAAACCTTATCACCAAGGTGGAATGGGGAGATTTTGCCTTGTATTCTGGAGGCCATGGTTTGTCTGGCAAGTTCATGGGCAGCTAAGACTTTGTTCCTTGCTGCAGAGAGAGCTTGGATGTGGTCATCCACCACTGGAAGGGGGAAAGTAGAAAGGATGGATGGGAGTAGGATTAGTTCATATCCCATCATGAGGAAGAAGGGTGACTTGCCGGTAACAGAGTGAGGGTAGTGATTGTGGGTGAACTCTGCATGTGCAATGGAGTCAGCTCATGAGGAAGAGTTCTCACTACAGTAGATGTGAAGATATGTTTCAAGTTCTTGGTTGACTCATTCTGTTTCTCCATCAGTTTGCAGGTGATAAGTGGATAAGAGGGCTAAGTCATAATTTAGGAGTTTTCCTAATTCTTTTGCAGAGTGGGTGGCAAACTGTGGGCCATGATCTGAGATGATTTAGTCATAGAGATCAAATTGGGTGTATATTTTAAGGAAAAAGAAGGTGGCAACACCTTCAGTGATAACTGTTTTGTTGGTAGGGCAGAGGATTACCCCCTTTGTAAGGCCATGGTCCACCATGACTAGTATAGAATCAAAGCCTTGTGACAGGGGAAGGTCCATGATGAGGTCACAGGATACCTGTTGAAAGGGGTGAGTGTAGGAGGAGGAGAGAGGCATGGGCAGTGGTATAGAGGGATGTGTGTTAGTCTTGGACTGCTGACATAAGGTGTAGCCCTCAATATATTTGCAGACAAACTGGGTGAGGCCCAGCCACTAGTATTCAAAGGAGATGAGTTGGTGAGTTTTTAAGAAGCTAGGGTGGCTTGTGGATTCATGGTCATGACATCAGCAAAGGATGTCCTTGTGGAGGGTACTGGTGGGGGGAATGTAGACATGGTTGTGGTAGGTGAGGATGCCATCAAGGACTTTCTAGTCCAAGAGGTGGGAACAGAAGGGAGTAGGAATATCACCCCCAAGGGCATAGAGAGTAGTGAGATAGATGGAGTCGGAAGCAGACTCCAGTGTGATGACTTGTGCAAGGGAGGTGTTGATAAGGTGGACAAAGAGAGAGTCCAGGAAGAGAGTGACATTGCAGTTATCCTAGTCTTCAGTGAGATAGTGGTCTGCATGGCGGGAGAGAGCATTAGGGACCATGAGGTCTTTACTAGGAATGTGGGAAAACTTCAGATTGAAATCTGCAAGATTGAGAAGCCAGCAAGCCTGGTGGTGATTTAGATTTTTGGGTTATCTGAAGTACGTAAGGTTTTTGTGGTCAGTGAAGACCTGAATAGAGAAAGGGGATCTGACAAGATAATGGCACCATGCCTTGAGAGCACACATGACTGCAAGAAGTTCATAGTCATAGATCTCATAATTGTCGAGAATACATGTTTGGGGTGTGAGGATGCCCACCAGACTCACCAAGTGGTTCTGGTACTGCAACTGGGCATGGTTAGAGTCAGGAAAAGCTCTATTACATCAGGGCACTTGACCTGGCATTTATATTGTATTGTGTAGCTAGATGGAGTAACTACTAAGCGCTCCTCATGTTCTCGCTACATAGAGGCAAGGGCCCGCTCTATGTCAATATGGATTACATGTAAGCCGGACTGAGTCTAGTACATGTCCTGATCGAACTCTAGTCTGATCCTATTGGACTGAGACACACAGCTACGGTGTAGGAGCTCGTCGCTCTCTACGTTTACAGATCGGTTTCTCGCGTCAGCTCAGGTTCTCATACAGGTACCGTCCCTCGTGTTCAAGATGTCCATCGTGTCTCGTGTCGGTCTGATGTCGGTCCATTTCTATCCGTGCGTAGTTCGTCAGTCCGAGTCCGATTGACAGTCCGCTTTTTAGTCCTGTTTGTAGTCCAAGTTCGGACATGATCTTTTATTTTCTTATTTTCTTCGACATCTATTACTTCGAACAAGTCATAAGTCACCTTTCTGTCACAGTCACATCAGTCACAGAGTGGACAGTATTCCATTTGGACTACAAATATTCG